>PJEM01012888.1:0-44153 GCA_004023845.1 Helogale parvula
CTGTCCTTCTCTGCCTGACTTACTTCGCTTAGCATGACACCCTCGAGGTCCATCCACTTTCCTACAAATGGCCATATGTCATTCTTTCTCATTGTCATGGAGTACTCCATTGTGTATATATACCACATCTTCTTGAGCCACTCATCAGGTGATGGACATTTAGGCTTTTTCCATGTTTTGGCTATTGTTGACAGTGCTGCTATGAACATTGGGGTATATGTGCCCCTATGCATCAGCACTTCTGTATCCCTTGGGTAAATCCCCAGCAGTGCTATTGCTGGGTCATAAGGGAGTTCTATGGATAGTTTTTTGAGGAACCTCCACACTGTTTTCCAGAGCGGCTGCACCAGTTTACATTCCCACCAACAGTGTAGGAGGGCAGGCACCCCTATTCTTAAGTGTATTCTTAAGACCTCTCATTCAGGAGCGCCTGGGTGGCTCAGTCGGTTAAGCGTACGGCTTCGGCTCAGGTCATGATCTCACAGTTCGTGGGTTCGAGCCCCACGTCAGGCTCTGCTGACAGCTAGCTCAGAGCCTGGAGCCTGCTTCTGGTTCTGTGTCTCCTTCTCTCTCTGCCCCTCCCCCTCTCATGCTCTGTCTCTCTCTGTATCAAAAAATAAATAATAAAACATTAAAAAAAAAGGCCTCTCATTCACTGCATTGTAGAAAGCATGGTATGAGAGATTTGGGTCTTTAAAAAGAACACATCACAAACAGGTATTTAAATTCACTGAATCTAAAAGAGACATTGGCAGTGTGATTCTACAGGAAACAAAATAAAACAAAACAGAAAGAGAATTGATTAATTGTAACTACATTTTTTTCTATTAGTCATATTGAAAAACCTAAATGTCATTTGCTCATTTGAGACCAATACATACAAGAAGTACCAGAAATCAGGTTTTTGAGGGGAGGGGGGAAGCTAGATAAAAGTGTCTTGATTTGCATATGAAAAGTAACACAACTTAGTTTCAAGAAGGAATGTGGATAAAGCAGAATCTTAGCAAGTACAATCACTAGAACAAGAAAAACTGTTGGCATAACTCTCCAGCCGGCATCTAAAACCACTGGGCTATCTGTGAATGCAAACATGTAAATTAGTTACTAATATGTCTCGCTTAGCTGAACGAGTCAGTATGTTCGGAATCTGAGTCATTCAGTTCTGCACTGCCTCAGCGAAGCCTAAGTGGTTGTAGGGGACGCACGGTGAGTTCTCCCAGAACAGCCAAAACTACGTGTGCCTGCCCGCCGCCTTGGTGTATTCCTGAAGAAATATAAAGCCTGTTTGAAATAGCACTCAGGCCCTGGGAAAATCTGTGATGCTTATATTCAGATGTACATAAGACAACATTTTCCAGTTTGGCACCTTCTCACAACACAAATTCCTCAAGATTTTCATTGCATACCTTTTACAACATGGGAAAACTGTGTTTAACTCTTTGCATTAGAACAGTGATTTTCAGGATGGAGTGCAGGGTGGGATAGTAGAAGGGAAGAGAAGGCATATTGAAATCACCAAGGGAGAATTTTGTCTTTTTTAATTTTTTAAAAATGTTTATTTACTTTTGAGAGAGAGACAGACAGAGCTTGAGCTGGGAGCTGTAGAGAGAGAGAGGGAGACACAGAATCCAAACCAGGCTCCAGGCTATGAGCTGTCAGCACAGAGCCCAGTGCGGGGCTCCAACTCACCAGCCGTGAGATCATGACCTGAGCCAAAGCCGGATGCTTAACCTAACCGACTGAGCCACAGACAACCCCAATCACCAAGGGAGAATTTTCAAACCAGCTCACATTCCCCCACCTGTCTCCTCTCCAGAGCCGGTGTGCTCTTAGAGGCTTGGGATCTAGGGGGGCGTGGGGAGAAGGGGTGCAGTGTGTAGGGGCCTCAGTGATCCTTCTCCATCCCCACACCATCCCCCATTTGGAATTCCTGAAATGAAGAGAAGCCCATTTCTTTTTGTAAGATTTTTTAAAGGTGGACTCCTGAGAGAACAAATAAAAACAAAATAACCAGCAGAACAGTCTCAGTGTTCCTGATGGATATTGAACCAAATGTTTCCTGAGCATTCTCCTTCACACTTCTGTTATCTCAGAGCAGAACACCTTGTTCCAACTTTCTCACTCGACTCTCACATTCTGGGTAACAGAATGTCTCCCAATACTGAATAGCACTACTGGGATTACGCTGAACATCTCTTACTGATGGCTTCCTGGGGTTTTAATGCAAAGGTAGAATTTAATAGTATTGTCTAAGTATAATGTTTTGTATCTTCCCTATTTTCTTCTCTTCACAAATTTCATCCTGTCACTGAAATAATTTAATACATGCATATCACATGCTGTGTAGTATCAATAGCTGTCAGAAATATATAACCAACTTTATTTGATTCAGTTGTGTAATATAACTCTCAGGCTTTAAATCCGATTGATTCAACCCCAAAAGCATCTTAAATTATACTTTTCCTCTATCTCTACTACTGGAGCAGTAAGTTCAACTCATCACCTCTCATGAAAGCATTATTTTCAGAATACCTACCCATCCAGCTATACCTTCAGGTCTATTGCTCTCCAAAACAAATACCATGGGGCCATACTAAATTAAAACCTGTTGTTCCTTCTGCACAACCATAAAGACAAAATCTAAACTTCCTTTGCTTTGCAAAAGGCCCTTCACAAGCTTTAATCTCAATTCATGCAGCCCCCTACTGTGTAGAGCATTTTACAATATTCTCTCATTAAACCCATTAGATTTTTGAAAAGTATTCCTGAACACATTGGGACTTTTCTGTGACTTCACTTTTGCCAACCATTATGCTTAGAATGCCTTTCCTCCAAATTCTTTATTAAAAAAAAATAAAAATAAATTCTCTTATTGGTCCTTCAGGAACCAATTCAAATTATATTTCTTCTAAAAGGGTTTTGGGCATCTGGTGCTGTGTAGTGAGTTACTCTAAAACATAGCCATCGGAAAAACAACAAACATTTATTATCTCACAATTTTTGTGGTCAGGAATTTGGATGGAACTTAGTTCGTAGTTCCAACAGAGGAAATTTTATGCAGTCAAGATGTTGGCTGGGGCTGTAATGATCTGAAGTCTTGACCAGGCTGGAGAATCCACTTCCAAGATGGGTCACTCACAGGGCTGTTGGCACATGTCCCTTGTTGGCTGTTGGCAGGATAGCTCATTTCCTCGTAACACAGACCTCTCTTCATAAGGCTACTGAAGTGTTTTGATGACAGCTGACCTAGAGTGAGAAACCAGAGAGAGAAAGAGCAAGAAGGAAACTACTCATAGAAGTATGAGAGACGCTATCTTTTCTGCCACGTTCTACTCATCGGAAGTGTTTCACTAAGTCCTGATGACACTCAAAAACAAAAACCAAAAAAAAAACCTCCATGTCTTGCATGGAAGACTGACAAAGAATTTATAGATGTATTTTAATTTTTTATGTTTATTTTTGAGAGAGAGACAGAGCTTAAGCAGGGGAGGGGCAGAGAGAGAGAGAGAGAGAGAGAGGATCCAAAGCAGGCTCCAGGCTCTGAACTGTCAGCACAGAGTCTGATGTGTGTCTCAAACTCATAGTCTGTGAGATAATGACTTGAGCTGAAGTCAGATGCTTAATCGACTGACCCACCCAGGCACCCTTAAAGACATATTTTTAAACCATCACAAAAGGCTTCCAGAATTTCCTCAAGAAGTCAATTATTCCTTCCTCAGTATTCCCACAGTGTTTATTAGACCAGTATTGCAAAGCTTAATATATTATATAACAAAATAATTTTAAAAGTCATTTTAAGCATTAGTAGGTAAACAATAAATTTCTATTTTGCTATCTCCACATGTGTCAATCCCCAGACTCCTAATTTATTCCATAAATGATATTTATTCAATATCATTTTTTCAATAAATGATATCAGGATAATTGGCTAGTCAGTCAGCAGAAGAAAGCTGTAACTATCTTGTCCCTATAATAGTGAATTCCAAGTGGGTTAAAGATTTAAATTGTTACATAAAACTATAAATGTACCAGAGAAAAATATGAACAAACATTTCTATCATCTAGGAGAGTAAAAGCCCTTTTGGTGAAGAACCTAAAATCCCAAAGTTATAAAGAAGAAGAAACTAATGAATAAAGAGTATTTAAATAGTAAAGCATCTATATAGAAAATAAATTTTTAAACAATAAGAAAACATGCAAAAAACAAACACTGGGAAATATCAGTAATGTGAAAAACAAAAAATTGATTTTCTTAATATGTAAAGAGTTCTTACAATTAATAAGAAAAAGTGTACATGTAAGCAAAGGGCTTCCATTTCAAGAAGGCAGAGCAAATGCTACAACGTCTGCATCCCATAACAGATCCAAAATGTTATACACCTGCAACTAATATAACACTGTATGTTGACTCTACTGGAATTAAAATTTTAAAAACCATTATAAAATAATTTTTTGACACTTAACTGCCCTTGAAACACAAAGGAAACTCTCGGTGTACTTAAATTATAATAAATCCTTATATAGGAATTGCAATTACACATGTTTATGAGTAACCAAGATTCAAAAAACAACAGCTTAAGTGAGATTTTATATGTATTAAATATACAAATATATACTTATATATATGTATGAATAAAATACGCACATATCTCACATAAAAGCCCATAGGTAGAGTTCAGGAACAGAATGGCCGCTCTACCAAAGTCTTCCTTAAACCAGATTTCTTTCAGTTCATCAGTGCCATCCCTGTGTGGCTGTCATCCTTATAGTCCAAGATGTCAACCAGATCTCCCACCTCCAATCTCCAGTCCAAGAAGTGCCCAAAAGGAGCCATTAACTAAAGAAAGCTCCTAAAAACCACTACATGCATTTCTGCTTATGTCATGTTGATTAAAACTTAGAAATAAAGCCAAATCTAGGCAGGAGAGGTTAGGGAATGTAGTCTTCATTTTGTAAGTTCAGACATCCAGCTAAAAATCTATTGCTATGAGAGAAGAATATATATTTCAAAACATCAGCATCTTCTACATTCACTACAGGTCAAAGCTAAGATAAACACAGACTTAAAGAAAACCTCAGCCTAAACCTTTTCCGAAATTTAGATTGAAAGACATAAAGATGGAAGATCATTGGTACCAAAGTCACAATAATGGCCACATTCTATAGAAAATGTCCATGAACCCTTGTTGCTAAGCCTTTGAGCTGCCCCCCCATTCTTTACCTATGCATAATCTAACTGACCACTTAGTCTTTAGATTGTAAGATATACTCCAATATCACACCAATGGATGATGATTTTTTTTCTCCTATTAAATTAGCTAGAGTCAGAAGGGTGAGAGAGACGGGAAAATGGGCAATGGGCATTGAGGAAGGCACTTGTTGGGATGAGCACTAGGTGTCGTATGTAAGCAATGAACCATGGGAATCTACCCCAAAAACCAAGAGCACACTTTACACTGTATGTTAGCTAATTTGTCAACAAATTACAAATAATAATAATAATAAATGCATAAATAAGTTAGCCAAAGTCAGTTTCTACTGTTTACAATGAAAATAATCTCAACCAATATATTTTCAGATATTTATTCCAAAAGCTTCACATTGTCAAATGCATGAATGCACACACACACACACACACACACACACACACACCTATGCGCACACAAAGTGATGGGAGTATTTCGTGAAGAATGAAGAAAAGTTTGGCTCTGTCATTTACTAGCATTTATCTACCTCAATTGAAAAAGGCATATTTCTCTGCACCTCATCCCAACCCCCTGAATATCACTTCAGGGGTACAACAGAGGTTCTAAAATATCTAACTGTAATTCCTTTTCTAAAATATCTAATGGTAATTCCTTTTGAATGTCATGCTTTAAATGAAGATCTAATTATATTATTTCCCTACTTAAACCATGGGATGAATTGCAATCATTTTTCAGGATAAACTCCGAACTCCTTTTCATGCCATAGAAATCTCTCTGTGACATAACTTCTGCATTAATCTGTCTTCAAAGGTGTTGATCTGTACCATCTCTTAACACAATTATTTACTGAAAGTCTAATGTGCATCAGCCACTGTTCGAAAAGCTAGGTGTGATACTCCTAGAAGTCAGGAATGATATTTAAAATATCTAGCAACTAGTATAACATTACATAGACTAATTAGAATAAACACTCAACCAGCTAGAAATAAGTGATAAAGCTTTACCGGTGTATACCAGTCAGAATATCAACCTGACTACACAAATAAATACAGCAGAGCCCCTTACCACAGAGCTACATTTTTTTAATCAATGGGAATCAATAAAATATTAGCAAATTATTAAGAAAATTTCAGGTACAGAGGTGCCTGGGTGGCTCAGTTGGTTAAGCATCCAACTCTTGATTTTGGCTCAGGTCATGATTTCACATTCATGTGATGGAGCCCTGCATCGAGCGATGTGCTGACAACATGGAGCTCACTTGGGATTCTGTCTCTTCCTCTATCTCTGCTCCTCCCCCACCCACCCACTCCACGCCTTCTTTCTCTCTTGCTCTCTCTCCCTCAAAATAAATAAATAAACATTAAAAACAGAAAATTGCAGGTACAAGGGTATGAAGAAGATAAAACAGAAAATTTCATCTGAGGAGGTAGCATTTCAATGGACATCTGAATAAATAAAATGTGGTAAATTTAAGGGTACCCCCTAAAATGACATGCCCATGTCTTAACCCCCAGAACCCATCAATATTGACCATTTGGGGAAAGGTCTGTATAATAATAATATAATAATATAATCCTTCTTTCCATCCTTTGTAATTATCCTTAACTCTCTGGTAGTGGCCCTAAAAGGTTTGCAGTGAGAGTCATAAGACAGTAAGGGATGTACTGCCTAATGAAAACTTTAAAATAATAATAAAGCTAACTAAAGAGCCCACCTGCTGTTTATTATCACTCTATGCTGGCAATTCAAAATAATGGCAGTTCTAGAATATTCCTCCTCTGCTGTGGTAGACCAATCCCACTGCCCACCTTGAAGTGCCCACTCCTCTTTTACACCTTCCTCCCTCTGTAGTACTTGGTAAAATCCTGGCCCTCTTGGCTACGGCAGTCTGCCTGTTCTGTGTCTAACTCCAAGACAGCTGAATGTGGCTGAAGAAAATTGTTATAGAATCCAGCTAACAATGCCATTTTTGTTTTCATAACTTCCAATCTCAAATGGGCACTAAATGACTATTACACACACATTTCTTTCTTCAAATCTGCTATGACCACTTCTCTCATTATCATCTGATTCATACTTCAGTGAGCAAGTTGAAGGACTGAGATGGGAATTTCCTCATCTTTCTAAGACCATCAAATACACCACTTCTACCTGTAGAGTCTACCTTTGTGTCTCCCCTTACAAAAGATACAGATATTCCTGTATGCGTCTCCACTGGTGCTTTGGATCACATCCCCTATAATCTTTTCAAGGACTTAAGACAAACAATAACCTCCTCTCTCAATTAATAATTATAAATAATGGATGGATGGATGGATAGATGGACAGATGGATAGGGAGAGAGAGAGAAAGAAAGAGAATTACGTTCCCATGATCACATCTCCCTGCAGATACAACCCCCTCCCTTTTTTTTTTTTTTTGCTTCTTTTCCTAGAAATACTTTTCCAGATAGATGTCTAAAGTCATTCTCTCCATTTCCTTGCTTCCTAGCTTCCCATCAATGTGATCTAATGGGACTTTGTCACCACCATTCTACAGGAACTGTGCTAAGCAAAATCACCAAAACCCCAACACGTCCTAACTGATGTCACTTCTTTTCCCTTGTCTCAAGCGCTCAGCTATTTTACAACCCCTTTCTCCTGGAAACATTTTCCCCTTTTGTGGCACCATGTTGTCTGCTATTCTTCCTGGCTAACTAGCTGCTATTGCTTTGCTCATTCACCACCTTATACACTGCATTCTTACAAACATATATTCCCACCTCTGACCTCTCTCCTCAACTCTCTGTCTAAAAGCCATTTATTTCCATCTTCACATGTTCAAAGCTGAACTCCTGATTTTCTCCCATCCAGGTTCTTCTACCACGCTCCCCTTAGTACATGATACTACTGCCTACCCAGTTCCTCAGGCCAGAAACCTAATAGTTACTCTTTCTTCTTTTTTTCTCATATCCCAAATTAAACCCACCAGAAGCCTTAACTTTAAAAATACATCCTAACTCTATCCATTTCTTTCCATTTCTTATCATAGTGGTCCAAGCCATCATCATCTTTCACTCATGCTACTAAAATCTCCTCCTGTTTGTCCACCCATCGTTCTTGCACCAAAAATTACATATTCCATGCAAAAACAAGAATAAACTTTTTAAAATGAAAATAAGGGGGTGCCTGGGTGGCTGAGTCCGTGGAGCGTCTGACTCTTGATTTTGGTTCAGGTCATGATCCCAGGGTGCTGAGATCGAGCCCCACATGGGCTCCATTCTGAGTGTGAAGCCTGATTGAGATTCTGTCTCTCCCTCTCCTTTGGCCCCTCTTCCCCACTTATGCTCTCAACTAAAGTAAAAGAGATAAAAAAAATTTTAAATAAAAATGCAAATCATATCACGTTGCTTTCCTGATGAAAACCCTCCAGCGACTTTCATCACACCTGAAATAAAATGGAAAATGTTCACCTTGGCCTAGAAGCCCCTGAACTGTCTCATCTCTATCTATATGATCTTGTCCCATGCAGCCCTCTCCGAGTGCTCAATACATTCCAGCAATACTGACCTTCTTTCTCTTTTCTGGTTGTGATCAAGATCTTTCTCGGGATAAGTTCACATCCTGGTTGGTCTGGCTGGTCCAGGTTTGTGACTGTTGCCCTGATGTCCTATCCACGTTAGTATTTGTCCCAGCCATACTATTTCCTTTAAAATCAAGGTTTATTAACAGTCACCAGGATATTAATAAGCAAGGATGAGTTTGGTAGGTTTTCACTTTGTACTTCTAGTCACTTCCTTGGTCTTGTGGATTATGTGAGATATATGTGCAGTGAACTAAGCTCTTACCCCAACAAACTGGTTAAATCTGAAAGATGACCATCAAGGAGCATTCTCTGTTTTCCAGAACCTTTCTAAAGGAAGAGTAACAAATAAGTTCTTCCTAAAACAAAGTGCACTGAGATAAAAAGGGCTAGGGAGAGCCAGCTTTTCCAGGTCTCAGTTGATGGTAGGAGATGCAGTAAATATCTCTACCTCTAATGTAGTAACACCAGAGAAAGATAAACAAAACCTACCATGAAAGGCTATTTCTGGTGTAGTTGCCAGTGGGGCAAGACCTTGGATAACATCCTGTGGATTACTGGACTGGGTGTCAGAGTCTCACAGCAAGATTGGTCTCCTTTTTGTAGAAAACTAGTAAGAGGGCACAGATTCTGAGCACAGATTATGGCTGGTGACTTTTAGCCCTGATTCAGCCCCTGAGGAGCAGGATGGGTTGTGTGGTTGGCAGCAATGTCAGAGAAAGGGATTTGCTCCACCTTCCCAGACCACCGAGGCTTCAGAAGGGATTCCCAGAGCAGCAACATGTCCAATAGTGCTCAGAATGATGCCAGTCAGCCCACTCCCAATCTTTAGGAGATAAAAACTTGGGACAACCTCATCAGACTAAGTAGGTAACCCTGGGGTCCATGAGGATATCTGGAGATGAAAAAGAAAAAAATGAGCTGCCACTGATTATAAAATAGAGACTTAGAATCATATTCATTTTATAGTAAAGAATATGAGCATTTTTAACTCTATTCTGGGTCATTACACTTATATGATCTCCGTAACACATAATAAATCTGAACACACACTACTTGTAAGAGAACTGCTACAAAGCCTTTGATGCCTAGTGCATGCTGGGTAAACAGTAGGCAATATCACTGACTAGTAGTACCAGGAGTACTCAGACTACGTAAGGTGCCTCCAAGTTTCTAAGAAGTTACAGACTCTGGTTTACACCTTCAGAGTGTACATTCCATTTGGGTTGTAACTTGAATACAAATGAATGTAAATGGTAGTAAAAGTCAAAATGAGAGGGGCGCCTGGGTGGCTTAGTCAGTTAAGCATCTAACTTCGGCTCAGGTCAGATCCCACATTCGTGGGTTCAAGCCCCGCGTCAGGCTCTGTGCTGACAGTTAGCTCAGAGCCTGGAGCCTGCTTCCAGTTCTGTGTCTCCTTCTCTGTCTGCCCTTCCCCCCTCATGCTTTGTCTCTCTCTATATCAAAAATAAATAAAACAGTGATTAACTAGTTGTTACTTAACCTTCTAATTTCTGTATAAGTCTAATTACATGAAATAGAAGTTGGGGTTCTGATTTTTTACTTTGCTTATCCATTTGGAGTGTCATTGTAACTACTGTATTGTAAATGATGGAAAATAATTGCATATGTTAAAAAAATAGTGTTATATTCTAAAAAAAATAAAAAATAAAAATTTACATTAAAAAAACACAAAAATAAATAAAACATTTAAAAAAATTTTTTAAAAAGTCAAAATGAGAGTAAGCTCAAAAGTAAGCATCTAACAATAAATGCTGCAAGGGGTCAATTAAAGGGCATTATTTGGAACCAGTTAATATCTCTTTATATAAAAATTACTGAATTCATGATTACAATAGTCTATATAAATTTCAATCAACAAACAAAATAATGCTAACAACATCCCAATAAAGGAAGTTGTAAGCATCAAGAACAAGTTTAATGTTTTAATCTATTTTTCTTTCCCCTAAAATAATTTACTGTTATAAGTTCAATTAAAGCACATATTTTTATTTAAAGTTTGCTTATTTTGAGAGAGAGAGAACAAGTGGGGGAGGAGCAGAGAGAAAGGGGGACCTAAGATCGTAAGCTGACTTTGTGCTGATAGCAGAGAGCTCAATGCGGGGCTGAACTCCCAAACCATGAGATCATGACCTGAGCCAGTCAGATGCTTAACCGACTGAGCAACTCAGGAGCCCTCAATCAAGGTACACGGTGAGCAAGAGTAAGAACCTAGACAAAATAAGATGACCGCTCATTCAGGGTCCACAATGTTACAGCACTTCAGTAAACTGCTGTAGGACCTAGAAACTCTCTCACCAAGGTCCCAGAGGATAAAACTCAAGGATGTTAATTTATGCAAACCAAGCCTACAAATGACTAATGTCAATGGACAACTTTACACAGAGGAATGTAATTGTCAGTTGGTCTAAATAATACACTTTTTTTGAGGCATGCTTCACAGAAACAAAATTTTCAGATGAGCTTCATGAGGACAGGCTCAGAGTGAGGGGCAGAGGGGTTAATTTTAGGATTTGAATGTTTGATGGCATTGGATCTAATAGCCTTATGGGTCCATTTCTTTAATAAGGAAAGAATCCCAAACAGCTCCATAATTCATGCTGAACACCTAGAAAATGGTCTGGTTTGCTGTAGGCATTTAATAATATTTGTTGAGTGAATGAATGAGTAAAACACTTGAATAATCGTTGGCAAACTTTGTCTTTTTTTTTTTTTTTTTTTGAGAGACAGAGAGCATGAGCAGGGGGTGGTTAGAGAGAAAGGGAGATACAGAATCTGAAGCAGGCTCCAGGCTCTGAGCTAGCTGTCAGTACAGAGCCTGATGCAGGGCTTGAACCCACAAACCGTGAGATCATGACCTGAGCCGAAGTCGGACGCTCAACCAACTGAGCCACCCGGGTGCCCTGGCAAACTTTGTCTTTATATTTTCTCACATTTTTTCCTGAAATGTTCTCAATTCCATTATTCTAATCAACACACTTTTTAAGTGATATGTGAGCACCTTTAGTCCCTTATAGTCAACATTCACTAGCTGAAAAGTCAGTTGTTCTTTAAAAACAGAGTTTCTGGGGGCACCTGGCTGTCTCAGTCAGTTAAGCATCCAACTTCAGCTCAGTCGATGATCTCATGGTTCAGTCTATGAGTTTGAGCCGCGTGTAGGGCACTGTACTGACAGCTCAAAGCCTGCTTCAGATTCTGTCTCCCTCACTCTTTGCCCCTCCCCCACTCGTGCTTGTGCACTCTCTCTCTCTCTCAAAAATGAATGAACATTTAAAAAAAAATTTCTTTAAACAGAGTTTCCCACCTTCAGCAGTGTCGAGACATTTTAAACCAGACCAGTGTTTGCTGTGAAGCACTGTCCTGTGCATGGTTAGACGTGCAGCAGTGCCACTGACCTCCACCCGCTGATGCCAGCAGAACACACACACCCTCCTGTGTCTCCTGTTAATATTTACCTTCGCAATGCATGATAATACGCTGCTTCATGGTTTTGACATAGTTCACTGCAATAAGACTAAATGAAAAGAGGCTGGGTTGGGCGTAGGGAGGGGTATGGTACAAGCAGGGCTTTGAGAAGGAAGAACAGTTAAGAACAGTTAAGAACAGCTAAGAACAGCTAAGCCAATTAAAAATGTCCACAGGCACTGCCAAATATCCCCTGGGCAAAATTAACCTCAGTTGAGAACCAGTTCTTTAAAGTGATACAGCTGCTCTTATCTGTTAAGTACTAATTTCAGAATTTAATTGTCAAACACAATGTCACCCTGAGGTTTCAGAGTCTTCCCCATGTCTCTCCTAAATGCCCCCTTATCTCCCAGGCCGTTACATAGATCCACTATAACCATTAGTAATTTCAAGGAGAGGGAAAAGAAAGTAATGTGGGAGGAAACCAAGCCCCTTACTTCCCATTCAGCAGAATGGAACATTTTTACTACTTGTGCTTTTCTTAACAAAATGGGAACCTCAATCCCTAGGAAACGTTCAAGGACTGATGGCCCACTTCCCTGCCTCTAGATCAGGTCTCAGCAAGTCACAGACACTTTTCTGTTTTAAAGTCAGACATGGCATTTCAACATCTTTTATTATACTTCACTCTTAGATACAACTACCCTCAGAGACATTTTTTTTCCCTTCATCCCGAGTCCTTTCTTCACTTGTCCAGTCAGGAAAGAAAAGTTTAATGTGCCAGGAGTCACAAAAATGCCACTCCCATAAGCACTCAGGGCAAGGACACGCATCTAAAAAAAGCTTTAGTTTATTTCAGGAACTTACTAAAAGAGGTGCAGAAGCTAAATGTTTCAGTCAATAAATCTGGTTTAAATGTGAACTGGGAATAGGATAACATCAGTCCAAACTTCAGGACTTTTCCACTTCAAAGAACTGCCTACCAGAGACTCACAGGTTACTTACAGTTGCCTCCAGTCACAAGGCTTGCTGCAGAAACTACTCTTTCCAAATACTTAAATGTAAAGAATAATAAAGGGCAACAGCCAGAAATGTAAAGACACAAAAATTTTGATCACTATTCTTTCCCACCCAAAATTCCTTCAGCCTAAACTAGGATTACAAGTAAAACAGGTCATTGATTTTGAACAGAAGCAGCAGCAAGTGCATGACCAGCTATCAGCTGCCCAAGATGAAGTCTCTTCGGGCTGTGCTGTCTTTTGTTTTGTTTTCAATTTACATTTTTTTAAGTAAACACTTAAGACTAAGTATTATTTTTCCCGGAGATAAAAGTATAAAAATTGTACTGACCTATATGACTTATCATAGTAAACAAACCAATTTTTGAAAAGAAAAAAAAATTGCAATAATATGGATTGCTGATAAAGATGTGAAAATCAGATAAAATTTAAATGCTTCCTGGGGTAAAAGGGGTAATTAGTCTGGGTAATTCCACTTTTATTAATTATTCTAGTAATTGCATGATTATGGACAGATGACTATTCTATTTAATTTGCCAAAAATTTTTTTACCTGATTTTCCAGGGCATCTACATTGTTTAATTTCCTAGAACCTCTTCATTTATAAAATAGAGATGATATTGGTTGGTGTTCAGTAATTGTTAGATATCATTCTTCTTTTCTTTGTCCCTTCCTTAGTCTCCCTTTTTATTCTGGGGAGTAGGAAAAGCACTGAGCCAGGAGTCAGGAAAACTATTCTCCTACTAGACGGTCACTAACTACTTGAGATCAGACTATTTTCAGTGTCCTCACCTTTAACACAGAGTAACGCTATTTCTGTTTTCTACTTCATATAGTTTTACAACCATGAAATGAGATAAGGCATGTGAAAGACACTCTCAAATTATAATATCCTATATAAAACCAAGATGCCATTAGCCAAGACTTTAAAGTAAAAACTAAGAGGCTATTTGGGCCTATGAAGAATTCGTCATAGCCTCTATCACTTATAAATCTTAGATGACCTTCAGTTTTTAAGGACTCCAATCTAGCTATTCATGTTTCCCTAACCCTATGAGCATATATCAATCAAAAATCACTAGCATTATGTTCCAGGAGCCTAATTCTTATTCCACAAAACCCTGGGGGACCCAAAACGGATAAAAATCTGGCCTATGTTAGTGCCTACACTCATTATATAACAGTGCACATACCAAACATTTTCAAAATGTATCTCAAAATAGCAGAATAGCAAAACCAGTTCTCACATAGCAAAATTAACATAGACCTTGTCGATTTTCTCTTCTCTGTTAATTTGCCATATTCTCAGACCCTCATTTATCAATGCCTTTCCTGTTGACCTCAATTGCATGCAATTCGGCACCTTTGCGAATTTTGCTGGTAGCTTTGCATTACACTTGCACTATGTATGTTAGTGATAGTTAATTACCAGGACTGATCCTAAGCAGGGACGCAGTCGTGAGCAGAAAATGTATTAGTTCTCAATCTGGTAGTGGATGTTTTCCTGTCTTGATGGCTTTTGCATCCTAGGGCACTCAGTGCAGAAACCAGGATAACAAATGATCATTAAAGGAGGACACCCTATTCCTACCTCAAGAAGTTGCTGTGAGGATAAAAATGAAATTGTTCTTGGCATACAGTAAGCCTTCATAAATGTTTCTTATTTGTATTTTTAAAGATAGAAGGCAATACGCAGAAGCCATTTGGCATAAACAAGGAAAGACGAACAAGTAATCAGTGATGGGGTAGGAAGAAATCTACAGAGAAAAGCAAAGGAAGAGGTGCTGAGTCACTAGCATGACAGGCAAGTAGAATCACCCGGGGGTCCCTCGCTGATCCAGGACACTGCAGACTTACTCAGTTTCCTGGCTCTTCTTTCAAACTCCGAGGACATCCTGACAATACCCTGCTATCACCTGAGGTAACAGAAGGATGTCTCAACCCTGAAATAACAAAACCATCTTTTGTTACATTTTAATCAACCAGACTGGCTCAGAGAAGAAGATACTGACAAAAGAATCACTCCCTTCGCCTAATGAAAGAGCCCATTTCTTCTCTGATTTAATTGAATCTCTGACCTGTTCTGTCCCTTGAGATGCAATAGATCTCAAAGGATACTTTCTCCCACCTTCATTTTAAAAAAATCCTTAGTAAAAATAAATTTCTGTAAAGCAAATGGAAAAAAAAAATCCTTAGTAATGCATTAAGTATACATAACACTCCATAATTTATGAAGCATTTTATGCCACAGTCTTAAGAGGAGAGTATATCAAACCCCGGGAATAAAATTTTGGAATTTTCATTTTTAACAAGATCCCTAGATGACTATTCAGTTTCACAATATTTCACCTACCTAATGAGAATAAGATTCCAGTTTTACTTTCTTAGGAGTATTTGCCTGTCATCTGAACTGAAGTTGTGGATATTTAAAAACTCTTTAATCACATAGACTTTTGGTTTATTACATAAATTACTAATGCCATGCATGGGCTTTTCATTAATTAACTAAATCATTATTCTATTCAATAATGATACTGAGCATGCAATTAACATGTGTCGAGTACTGTATTAGAGGCCAGGTTTCACTAGCTTACCTTTCAAGGTCAACCATTTATAGACCAGAATTACAGAGCTAGGGTATCCATGAGGACACCTGTCCATGACAACCCAAACTGAATTTCCCACAGAAACATCAGTTCTGTAATAGAAACATTTCTAATTCTAAGTAGACAGAATTAAGATTCAAATCCCAGCTTTGCCAGCCTTGGTTGCCATTGATTTGGAGCAATTTCTCCAAACATCTATGAAATGGGAATAAGAGTACCTGTCTCATAGGGGTGCAAGGATAAGAGAAAATGCTAATATACGTAAAGTGCCTGGTCAGGGTGTGGCGTGTAGAGCTGATGCTTAATAAATAAGACATGTTTCTATTATTATTAAAGGAGGCAGGACCAGACCTTTTTATAAGGGAGAGTCTTAGAAACCTCTCCTATATGATCAATATTCCCATTTCCTGAATGAAAAAAAAAATGCTTAAAGAAGTTAAATCATTCATCGATGCAACAAACTTGTTTAGCATTTACTATGTGCCCAGTCTCTGCAGATACAAGGATGAGGAGGACTGTAACTGAAACGAAGCACTCACTGTCTCCCAGATGAGACATGCAAGGACGCCACATGCCCCCAAAGAGGGAAGCACGGAGTTGTGGGAGCACACGAGTGGGCTCCTTCAGGATGCTAGTGAGAGTGGGCGTCAAGGAGGTCCCCAAAGGGGAAGTCCTAGCTGAGTCACGAAGGAAGCAACTGACAAAAGTAGTTCTTCAGTGGCAGCCTGGCCTTGAAACCAAATCCTTGTCCCCAAAATCAGTGAACTCACCATACTAGGTTCTTTGATTAGACTCAATTAACAAATATTTTTTTAGTACTTGGTTTACAGAAAAGTCCATAGTAGGTGGCGACTAAGGTGAATAATTGCAGTTCTCATGTCATGAAAGAGGAAGACAGGCAGACATACAGATAACCAACTCGGAATATGAGTGTGAAAGAGTTTAGCGTTCACAGCCACCTGTTAGACCAGCTTTCAGCTGGTTTTCAGACTTCCAACACGGAGGCGAGTGATTCTGCACATCCGATGGTAACAGGCCAGTAACACCACCACAGACGACTCCACGGAGGTGAACGCCACCTGGTCGCGAAGCTCAGGGGATATCGGTCACCACTTCATCTATAAATTGTAATACAGGTTCTTCAAGTTCTGCTTCACACAAATTAAAAGGAGCTTCTTCTTTTCTGACTTAGAAGTGCCAAGAATTCTACATTTCACTGTACATAGTGCTTCTACTGACTTTAAGCAGTTTACTGGTACAACCTATTCAGAATACTTTATTTAAGGCAACTATATCTTTGAGGTTGAAATTTTCCTTTAGTTTTCTTTTCAAGTGGGAGGAAGTGTGCCTTTCTAAAAAAATTTTTAATGTTTATTTTTGAGAGAGAGATAATATATTAAATTTATGATATAATATATTATAATATAATACCATATATTCATTCTCTATTATAATGATAATAAATTTGAACACTATGATCCAAATAATGCAATGCGTCTATGTGTGAACAGAAAATCAGAGCTTAAAAACAATGAAAATAACAATAAACCATTATAAAAAAATATGAACTCTTATGGGAAAAACTAATAAAATGAAATAAAATATGAACTCTTATGGGTAAAAAAATAAAATAAAATATGAACTCTTATGGGAAAAATAAAAAAACAATGAAAACATGAAAAAAATTATTTTCTATAATTATGAGATTTAAAGCTATTAAGCAGGGTTTTGTCCATTTGCCTGACAGAAGCAAAAAGGGGCAAACCATTACCTAGTGGTCTAAAATGGAAATTCCTAAAAAGTCTCAGAAACAAGGTACTTTTATATATATTTTTAAAGGACAATGGATTTTTTTTTTATTTCTTAATTTTGAGAGAGAGAGAAAGAGAGAGACAGCATGAATGGGGAAGGGGCAGAAATCAAAGAGAGAATGCTCTGCACTGCGGGGCTCGAACTTATGAACTGTGAGGTTATGACCTGAACTGAAACCAGGAGTCAGATCCTTAACCAACTGAGCCCCCCCCGGTGCCCCGAAACAAGCTAGTTTTATATTACATTTGATTGTTTTTATTCAATTGTTGAATGTCAAATCGCTATGTTGTACCCATGAAACTAATAGAATATTGAATGTCAATTATACTTCAGTAAAAAAAACAATGATATGTAGGTGGCTTCATTCAAATACATATTGCAATAGATAGCAAAATGAGAACAAATGATAATATGTGATTTTTTTTCATCTTGTGGGAGTTCTTTAAATATCTTTATTAGAGAAAATATAAGATTATTCACACATTCATAATGTTTTAAATGAACATCTTATATATCACCACTTTGTCCATTTTTCCTCCTAGTTTGAATCTCTGTTAAGTAATTTTACCAAAAAAAAAAAAGTGTCCTATTTACACTAGGTAAAAAACAATACAGATTGGTTATCTCAAAAATAGCAAACAGAAGAAACAGCAACAGAAAGAATAGAAAAGTAACTTATAAATATTGCAAAATCCGATGTTATACAGAAATTATTTTACAAGGTTATAATCAGAATTTAATGACAGGCATCAAGAGCACATGAATTTCTGACAGAAGCCACACTGATAACAGAGGGCGGACTCCCTGGAAGTGTAATCCTTCCTTCATTTGTTCATTCATGCTTCCATTCATCCGTTATCTCAACGCATACTGATTGAATATCCTCTATGTTCCAGAATAAAATAACTTAAAGAAGATGACGGGAAAGGAGAATAAGAACAAGGATAACAAGAGGAAGAAGAGAAGAATTTGTCTAGTGAGCAATAGTGACAAGAAACCAGACACTTATAATCCACTCGGGTAAGTAAACTGATGGGTGCTGCGGAAGCGTTAGGGAGGAGCCCCTCCCCCGGATTTGGGCGTGTGTGCAAGGAGAAGCATGTAGGTGGCAGCCAGGAGAGAACGTGCATTTAAGTGATACTTTAGAAGTGTGAACAATATAGAAAACAGATGAAAAGTGGGAGAATGAAACAAAGATCCAGGTAGAGGAACAGCATGAGCAAGGAGACGGAGGAAAGAGGAAGCACGGCATGTAGAAGGAACTTTAAAAAATGCAGAATAACAGGTAGTGGCAATAAAAGTCTGGTAAGGCGTTCAGGGGCCAACTCAAAGGATCCTGTAGATCAAAATTTAAGAATTTTGGAACTTATCTTAAGGGGCATGGAAAGCCATTAGTGGTTTTAATCAGGAAAGCTGTAATTTTCAGACAAGTGTTTTAGTAAAGTTATGCTGACTAAAAAGCAGAAAATTTAGTGGAAAGGATCAATTACAAGATGAGAAGTCAATTAGAAGTCTTACTTGGATCCAGAAGATAAAAGGAAAGCAGAAGTGGGAGTGAGAAGTTTATAGTTCCAAAATACATTTAGGAAGTAAAATTAATAGGCCTGATGGATACAGGACTGAGAGAGAGTGGAGCTCAAGGGGGGGCCACCCTCTCCACCTCCATGTTTTGTTTCATGTGACTGTGTGTGTGATGTGAATTAGGCTGAGAGCAAAAATGGGAAATGCTGTTTTTAACAAATTCATTTGAGTGATCTAAGTGAATCAAGCTGGTGGACACTTAACTTTAAGGGTCTGAGATGAGGAGAGAGAACAGCACTGGGATCAACCAGCATACAGATCACATTTGAATTTATGGGCGTGGGTGCCGGCAGTGAGTGTGCAAAGAGAAGCCATCTCACGGACTTCAAGATTGAAAGGACAAATGAGCAGATGTTTCAAAGGAACAAGAAGAACAGCGTCTTCCCACACAGAAAGTAAATCTGATATCCCCATAAAGATTCTGGCTTAGATCTGAGAGACCTTTGGATAAGGTTGTCCTGACCAGCTTAAACTCACGTATTTGCTATCTTTCTTACTTCTCATAGCTACCATCATGTCCCCCTTCCTCTGCCCTCCCCCAACACACACGTACTTACAAACATCCTTTCCCCTTCCCTGAAGGATTTAAGCACTTCTCTGTCAAATCAAAAAACAGTCTGTTGGGGTGCGTAGGTGGCTCAGTTGGCTAAGCTTCTGACTCTTGATTTTGGCTTAGATCATGATCTCATGGTTCTTGAGATCGAGCCCTAAGTTGGCTCCACACTGAGCTTGGAACCTGCTTGGAATTCTCTCTCTCCTCTCTCTCCCTGCGTCCCCCACTCGTGTGCGTGTGTGCACGTGTGCACTTTCTCTCTCAAAGTAAATAAACATTTTTTTAAAGTAAGGAGTTTGCTAAGGAAGTCTGTTTATATACTGTATAGCAAAAAGAAATCTTGAACACTTAATATTTAAAAGAAAGGGAGATACTCCATGCTGGTAACAATTTCACAAAGCAAACACAACTTCCTCCAGTGGCTCCTCAGACTTTGTTACAGTCCTTCCAAAACCCAATGAATCGTGTTGTTCCCCAACAGGCAGGAAAGCCAGGATCTCCAGGAGGTGGAAAAGAGGAGATGGAAAAAAAAAAGTCAAGTTCCTTGGTTTCTGCTGGGTATTTCAGGACAAGAAGTAAAGGCTTATTATCGCCCTTGGGCAAGGTAACAGGAGCAATGACTCACGGCACCATTCCTTGCATCCTGACATTGATCTTGATGTACTCATTTAAGGAAACTCTATGATCTATTAGAAAAAAAAGTTCTCTCAGAAAAAAATGGTCTCCATCTTGCCAAAGATAAAGTTTTTATATCAGCGTGAGCCCAGCACGTTCAGGATATGAATTTATTCACGTATTTCCTGTTCTTTGGAGAAGGAAATGGAAGCCTATAAACACGAACAGACTTTCCTGGAATATCGAAGTCACACAGCATTGAGTTCTGCTGAATCAGCATTCTGGACACTCAAGGTGCTGTTGTTCCGCGGACAGAACGTACTGTGAAGTTTCTCCTCCTCTCATCAGTAGAAAGCAGGAATTTGGGAATATTCTTTTGGCCATCTGACTTGATGTTCACTGAAATAAAAGTTCATCTCTGTCCACTCACAAGTCGAGTTTAGCCAAGTTACCAGGGACGCCCAGCCCAGACAAAACCAGTGGACCCCCTCCAATCTGCAGACTTATAGTCAGTAAGAGTGAGCTGTTAATCGAGCCAGACAAGGTCTGGGTGCCTCATGGCCTGTGGATGCGCCTCTGTGAGGAAGGCTGCATCCAGTGTTTAATACCTCCAGAGCCGATTATGCTGAACTGGAGCACCCTGAAGGACTTCAGCACCATTTTACCACATGTAAGAACAGTTTGAAAAAAATTATGTTTTCTTCATTCATAGTCAGATTGTACATTCTTGAGATGTGAAAATTCCACTTATTTCTTCCTTATTTTTTAAAGGTGAAATTGGTGAAGTCAGTTGAAACCTTTGTAGGGGCCTCCGTAATCTCCCCCCACCCCTTCCCATATACATTCAAGGCCAGCCAGACATGGAGGGGCTCTAAGAATAGGAAGTTTGGAAGGTGCCTGGGTGATTCAGTCAGTTAAGCATCCAACTCTTGATTTGGGCCTAGATCATGAGCTCACAGTTTGTGAGTTCAAGTTTCACATTCTCAGTGTGGAACCTGCTTGGATTCTCTCTCTCCGTCTCTCTCTGCCCTTCCCCTGCTTGCTCCTCGCTCTCTCTCTCTCAAAAATAAATAAATAAACTTTTAAAAAGATGTTTGTCTTTTAAAAAAGAAAGAAAGAAAGTTTTCTGTGGTCTAGATGGGAAAATAAGGCTCCTGGGGCTCCAGAATGAACCTTTTAGTCAAGAGAAGAAGTAACATTAGCCAATAATTTACTGTATTTGTCCCCACTGCTCCACCTTTATTGAGGTCTGCCCTGGTTATCAGACATGCCAGGCAGAATGCTTATTGGTGTTCTCTACAACGTGTGTGGCCATCAGAGTTTTCCCAACCTGAAGTGGCTCAGAATACCCTAGATCTTGGAGAGTCTTCTCGTGGCCTTGATGCTCTGGGTTGCACTGGTTCTAGAGACACTTGGCAGCCCTGCCAGAGAACTTTAAACTGAGCCCAGATCCCCACCAGTCTCTCTACCCCCACGCCCCCCTACTCTCCTAGTAGGAGAGATGGAGACTGGGAGGAGATTTGTAGTCCTAGTCAGATTTTTAACAATTAAAAGCCAACCCTATGCAAGTAGAGACAGAGAACTAGCCACTGAAGTTTCTGCCTTTCTGGAGGAAGATATCAAATTTTTGACAAATTTAATCTAACTCAAAAAAGAATTCTAAGATCTGAATCAACTTTAAATGGAAACTGGACTCAAGAACTAATGATCAGAAACAGAAAAACTGGAGGTCATTAAAAAAGAGCTGGAAATCGCCAATTCTTTGCTCGGGTTTAAAATGCAGACTTTTAGTAAAGGATTTGGCAAAGAAAAATCCAAACATTTAGAACAAGCTGGCATTATGAGAAATAGTCACTGTGAAGAAGATGCATCAAAATACGTCCAATTTCAAGTCGCTACAAGCAAAACACCCTTCGAAGTACATCGGAAAAGTGAAGAACAACTTCAGACGGCACACACACAGAGAAAAAATGATACTTTAATGGAAATTCCCATCTTCATGTAGGTACAAAACTGCTTTTACAAGAAACTAAAGGATAGATAGAGGGAGCAAACTTACCAGTCAGGGTGGGGCGGGAAGGTAGAAGAACAAATACTACCACAACAGGACAATTTTAAATGATTAAGGAAGCCAGATCACTGCTAAGATGAGAGATGAGCCTGCCGTTCATAAAGAAGACAACGTGGATGGTGGAACCTTGAAATGGGATGTACCAAATACATCAGAAAATGGAAATTTCCAAGAGGATGACTCTAAAAGAGTTGTGAAAAAACTGATTTTGCTGCATTAGTTACGGCTGATCAAAGCTGGGTCAGGCCAGTTGACATTGTTAGCCTTAGCTGGGTTTATTTTTAAAAAATATTTAAAAACTCTTGAAGAACAGGAAATCAAATGTAGACTAAAGTAACCACAGGTGATACAGTAGTTGATGCACTGAAGACCGTTGGTCCCTGAATGAGAAAGCTTCACTCCAAAGCTTTACCAGTTAGAAAGGGACAGACTAAAGCATCTGAGGCAACTTTACTTCCTCCTACACTGCACTGAGGAAAAAAATTTTCACCAACTTTTTGAGTCAGAGAGAATTCACTCTATAAAAGCACTGGAGAATTCTTCCAAAGTAGATGAAACAATGAGCCTGTGAAGAGCTGGACGTTTCTAAAAACAAACAAACAAACAAACAAAAAAAAACATTTTTGAGAAAGAACTTAAAACATTTCAAAAAGTAACCTTACATCCCTGTTGTTCCCAAAGACGCATTTGGAAGAGCCCAAGGGGATCACCAGGGAACACTGAATGGGCAGACCCCCACGAAAGGAGGAGTATCAGGCAATGATGCTACAGGATCCAGGATGCAATTCTCCCAGGAAGAAGACTACAGAGGCGAGATGCCCCCATGAGGCTACCCCCATCCTTAACACAGTGCATCCTCCACAGAAGCCACAGGGACCTTGCCCTGGTGCTCCTTGAACTGGCAAATACCGAAGGCCTTCTTTTCATTCAGCCCTTCCTCCTTAACGGCAGACATGACCCTCCTAGAGGAGCACCAAAGAGCGGGGGCTAAGAGAGCAGCAACAAGATGGTAATGAGTCACCTAGAAAAAAAAAGTCCTGCTAAAAGCTGAAGGCCAGCCCCTGTACACTACCTCACCCAGAGCATTCCCTACACTGTTCTAACTTCCTTAGAAAAGAAAGTTGCTATAATTACTTCCACCCGAAACACTTCAAGCCTAGGCACAAGAAGGGTAAGCAATTTGCCTGAGGTCATAACTAAAATAGTGCCAGGATCTGGCAACTAAATGTAAGCATCCTGGTTATGGACAAACCCTCCAACCATCCTGCTCTCCGAAGGATAATTTATGGAAAGAAAAGCAAAATTATTTTGTCTCTTGAAGCTGAAAATGTTTTGAAGTCTAGTGCCATTAGCTCAGCATTAAAGACTTCAGTATTTAAAAGATGACAATTGTGTCAAGGCTTACTGGTATCTCTTTGAAAGCATTGTTCTTCCAATTAATTTTGTTAAGATTTGAGAATTTTTGTTTCAAAAATGTGTTTGGTGGAGAAAACCCACAGTTTTAGTTTCTTATGAAATAGTCCATGGATCAAAGACCTTTGAAAGTCAGTGTCTAACCTGGATTAATATTTTCTACATGGGGATAGTCAGTAAACTGGAAATACCAACACAAAGAGATTAGATTCTTTATTAGATGAAAAGCATCTTCTCTCTCTCTCTCTCTCTCTCTCTCACACACACACACACACACACACACACACACACACAAAGACAGACTTTCAGTGACTGGTATCATGTATAGACCTTTGAAACCTTGTATATTATGAACTAAATATCCCAAGATTTCAAAAAAATAGTCAATAGGGATACTTGACACTCTAATGATCTGACAAAATTTTGTGCACAGAAATTAAAATCCCAAGTAGAATAAATGCCAGGAAATAAATTATTAGCTTTAACTCTGCCCTTTATAGATAACATGCTACCAATGCAACTTATTTTATAAGAAGGTATTTATAATCACCTCTCTCCCTTGAGACTCTGTGTAGTCCATCGTTACAGAAGGAAGCATACCCTAGAAATAATCCCCTGATGTAGAGTTCGTACAATTGGTCCTTTAATTATAGGCCTAATATCTACACAAACCTATTAGTGATATTTCAATACATTTCAGAATTTTTTATTTGGGGGGAAACAATAACATCATGATGCTCGTGATGCTGGTTTTCAAAGAGAATCTAGTTGGTTTAATAAGGAAGGGGGTATCAAATTTATTAGACCCACCTGCTTTTGAAGTATGACATGCTCCATGCCATGGGCGAACCACGAGAGTGCACGAGCCGGAATCACCGATACAGAGACTGGTAAAATTACTAACTCCTCTAGGATACATGTCAAGCATTAGGCTCAACTCTGATTCATTCCTGACAAAAACACTAACTTTCTCTCTTATCAGCTTCTGGGTATGCAAATGACATTCTAAGAAAGACATTAATCATGGTTTTTAAATCTCAGAGCATATTAGAGGTGAAGTAAAGTACAGAATCTTGTGGGGATGTGTGTTCATTCTGTGCAAAGACTATTTCACCAACTAAAGTTAAATGAGACCCCGCTCTCTGAAGGGAAGAAAAGAAAGGAAAGGAGGGAGGGGTGGGGACAGGTATCACACTTCCTCAAAAACTGTCAACAATTACAGTGCCAAGACTTTTCATTTTTTCCAATTACTCATCACACCCTTTGCCACAAAGCATTTAACGTCTTAGGTTTCTTTTCCCTTTCTTTTAAACTTACCCCCAATTTATGATTTTGTGAGGTAAGCAACAGGTTTACACCTTTTACAAATTTAATAACTAAGATATCTTGTTGACTGAAAAAAAACCTGGACTAATACACAGAACATTCTCTTGTGGTTTTTTAAGCATTTCTCTTGGTTCTTAAATTTCTAAAGCCTAAGTATCAAAGTTTTTATGTATAAATGTTTAGCTAATAATAATAATTCTTATTATTAATAGCATACGGTGGTGGGGAGGGGGCAGAATTGCAGCAGGGGAGACTTTTGCTTTCCATATTCTACTTTTGGTATCACTAGAAACTTGTATTTTTTGTTTGCCTTCTTCTGTAACTTAATTTTTTTTAGTACAAAAATTCTAGAACCACACTCAGAACCTCTACCACTAACGTGTTCAGAGAACCTCTCCAGTAGAGGGCATAGTAGAGTCAACATTGAAAATGTATATTCTCAAGCAAAACAAACTGTGGTTTTGCTGTGCAGTCTTCACAACCTATTGCATTGTTTCTTCCTCCACCACAGAATGGAAAAGATGTGTCATCTTAATCTTGAGCAATTCCATTTACCTAAAGGCCACTTGCAACAAAAAAAAACAAAGGGAAGCCATGAAACATTGTAGCCTTTGCTTTAAATCTATGCTGCCTTTATAAAAGACATGAAGATGGCACTTTTTTGACTGAAAGATTTCTCAGTCTGCAGCCTGCCTTAACCCTTAAAAATTACCTAGACATTCAGAAATGATAAATCAATATGCATTCAGATTTATCAATTGGCCTCAAAGTTTTCAGGAAAAAAATAACTTGCTGCCACTTAATATCAGTTGTCAATCTGAAATGGTTTATTACAAAAGTGAATAAATACCAGAAACATCTAGAATAGTCTATATTTATACCAATTGCTTACATGAACAAAAAAAATATATATACATACATATATATATAAAATCACTTTTGTGAATATATAGAGATGAATTAACTTTCCTGGCTTGGAGATCTCTGAAAAACTTTAAATGGCAAACTGTTTATTTTCCTTATTTGCTTATTATCCAGGGAGCATTTATTAAGTATCTATCATGAGCTTGAGACTTTACAAATCTCTGGCACATTATTTTGATACTTTAATCGTATTTACACATTTATAACCTAATTAACTCTGACTTAATCCTTTAATGATTTTTCTACCTTGAAATACTATGCTTCCAGGTATTTCCTTTTTCACATATATGCAAATTAATACCAAACTTGTGTACTTTAGAATTTACAAAGGCCCATCACAAGAGTCACATAACATCTAAAGAGATTGGCAGGAAAGACATATTACTCTTAACACAAATGAGAAACTGGGGCTCAAAGAGGTGTGAGGAGACAGTCCCAACAGTTACTTAGCATTTATTGGTTAAGCTGAGACTCTAATTAGGTCTCCAGACACAAGTCCAGCTCCTTGTCAGAACTTCTGGCCCGTCCACTATGAATGAATTCTACCATCCAAGGTTCTAAGTGAATAATGTATTAAGGTTTATAGTGGCGAGGAAAAAAAGCCAGTGCCTGTTTATTACATGTGTTTAATAAATAAGCACTGAATCATTAGAAAGTGAAAATATATGGAACTATGTAAAGTTCTTTTAGAGATAATGCTTAAAAGTATTTATTACTGAAATCTAAATGATTTCCCTTTCCATAAGAAAGCACCTAGCTGTTCTCTTCAGTAATCATTGCAGATTTTACCCTACAAGCCAAACTTGGA
Source organism: Helogale parvula (assembly GCA_004023845.1). Classification (NCBI taxonomy): domain Eukaryota; kingdom Metazoa; phylum Chordata; class Mammalia; order Carnivora; family Herpestidae; genus Helogale; species Helogale parvula. Next base: position 26,923 of record PJEM01012888.1, read on the forward strand.
GCTCCAAGTTCTGGCAATTCACATTCAGACATTAAACTAGTTCCAGTTTTCTTTTTACCAGTTCTAACACAAAGTGTCGAGAATGTTTGTACCCTAATCAATACATTGCTGTTAATCTTATCTACTTAGATGCTTAATTGGGGAAACCATTTGAATATTCCACTGCACAGTTCTAATGTTACCTGAAATCAAATAATTTTGTTGAGGTTATCTATCAGAACATTTAAAGCTGGCTACGGTAGAGATGATTTTTGAAGAATTAACAAATTAAACTTATCAAACTACTAACGTCTCCTCCTCTTCTCTACCTTCCCTCCCCCATCCCCTGCTTTGCAAGTTATTAAGTCTTCTGGTAAATTCTAAGCCAACCAAGAATGACTCATGAGGAAATCCTGCATCCTTGCACTCTGAAAGCAGAACGACTCTGGCGCATTACAGCTGCGAGATCTTGGTATTTTCCTCCATCTCATCATAAAGAGATCAGTGATTTCTGGTTCTGGAAGAAGCAGCCAAGGATTCCAGAAAAATAGCTTGCAACCTCACAAATACAATCACAATCACCGTTATCTTTTGGTGATCAAAACTGCACACCCAGTAAAAAACGGTTGTCGGAGAAAGTCACTTTCTCCGGTTCCTTCTCTGTTTTATTGTTCACTCCCAAAAGGGTTCGAGAAGCCCCGGCAAGCTGCAGAGTATCAGGTCACCCCACCTGCCCCCGATTCCTCATTGTTCCTCCATCTTTTCCTCCCTCCCCCTCCCCAAAACTAAATAGAGTCGCAAAGAGGAATAGGTGAAGGTCTCCCCGCGGCCTCAGTTTACAAACCAAGAAATGAGGCATGGGGGGGGGGGCGCTCTCAAAAAAAGAAAACATTTTAATTCAAAATTAAGCCATTGAACTCTGGTTCGCAACAAGCAACTTTTCCTGCCAGCCAGGGAATCCTCACTCCCAAACGCGGCCAGGAGCACGCTAGCGTAGGGGAGGGGAGGAGAGGGGGAGCGCAAACCGCCCCCCCTCCGCCCCCAGGCCCGCAGCCAACTTTGGCTCCCTCCTCTCGCCGGGGACAGCCGCCGCAGAGGAAGGTCGCCGGCGACGGCTCTTTGATCCCACCCCACACCCAGCAAGCCGCCGCGTCTGGCCGAGTGCGCACGAAGCCGGGGCCGCAGACGTCACCAGGCCTCGCTTCGAGACCCTTCGAGGGCGACCGTGACTGCCGCAGGCCCTAGTAGCCCCCGCCCCCTGCCCGTCTGCAACCAGCCAATCGGTGCCCGCTGAAGGCGGGACCAGTGGGACGAGGCCCCGCCTCTTCACCTGACTTCTAATAAAAGCTGCGGCGCGCGCTCTGCAGCATAGAGCTGTGGCCTCAGCGGGAGGGAGAGAATGCAAAGTGCCATGTTCCTGGTCCAGCACGATTGCGGATCCATGGACAAGAGCGCAGGCAGCAGCCCTAAGAGCGAGGAGAAGAGGGGGAAAATGAAGCGGACCCTGTAAGTACGGCTTTCATCTCTCTCCCACCACCCGCTGCGGACCTTGCGCTCCTGTTTTGCAGCAAACGACACACATTCGGGCTCGGTTTTAACATTAGGAAACTATGTAACCTTTGCCTCTGCAGGAAAAAAAAATATGGAAAAGGTCAATTTGCTAACTAAGGTTAAATTTGTGTGTTAGGTGCCGATTTTGTTACGTGAGGGAAGGACTCTCGGGTAGTTTAGGAACTGAAGAAAATTCTTGATATGGAGATAGTGGTAGTTGCGCCTAAGAAATTGTGAGCTGGCTTTTTGTCCCCTGCATTTAAAATAACCTCAGGGAATCCTGCAGCTGAAGCGCGTCCCCAAATTGGTACCTTGCATTATATTTTTTTATCGGCCTATGGGATGGAGATATTTTGGCTGGGTCTGAATATATTCATTTTAAAAATCGTTTTTGTTTTAATTAAACGGCATTCTCCCCCACTAACGACTGTGGAGCAAAGCATTGTTATGCATCATCTGCTTAAAATGAGTGTTGTAGTTGGAGTAGGGGGCTCAGTCTCTCTCTCATATACACACCTCGCAGCTTCTAGCCTGGTCCAGAGCCTCCTGCTCCAAGGGTAGAAGGGAAATGAGCTCCAGCACTTGAAACGGTCTCCAGGCAGTCAAGTGTGAAATGTCTCAGAATTGTAATTAAGGCTGCAGAAAAACTGCTGCCTTTTGTGGGCCAGAAATAGCATCTGCCATTTGAAGTATGCAAACTATATTCATTTAAATAACCCTAGTAATTCTAGGTAGTTTTATCGTTAGTTATAAAAGTAGTATTTACATTCAAATGAATGGATGAAAGTAGCTGTGTTCAGTGCATAGGCGCTAGGCTTAAATGTTAAATGGGTAAGACCGATTTGAAGAGCTCTTCTTTCCTCTTTGTCGCTACTGAGTGACTTTATTTGGTCAAAATGCCTTCAGCTGCAGGAGCAATTTCAAATGTTGGATTCTTTTTTTTTTTTAAAGATTAAAAGATTGGAAGACCCGTTTGAGCTACTTCTTGCAAAATTCATCCTCTCCTGGGAAGCCCAAAAATGGCAAGAAAAGCAAACAGCAAACCTTCATCAAGTAAGTTGAAAATCGTGTAGTTGACAGTGTGAATAGCGAGCTGCTGAGCTGGAAAGGGGAAGTGTGAAGTGCACGAGCTGATGCAGACCTTCTTTTGCAGGCCTTCCCCTGAGGAAGCACAGCTGTGGTCAGAAGCATTTGATGAGCTGCTAGCCAGTAAATGTAAGTGAACCTGTTGAATTTGATCCACTTTAAGTATCCCAAGAACCTAGAAACGTGCTCAGCCAACAGAAGAGCAGGTTGCCCAAGGGGAATACAGCTTTACAGTCACTAATACGAAAAGGCCTATCCTTCTCCGTTATTTTTTAGTATTTAACTGAGAAATGTGTGGTTTATTCACTGTACGTAAATCAGCCTATCTTGTAGTGCCAGTGGCTCTTTCTTAAGGTTGAATCAGCTTTTCCATTGCATGCAACGTTACCAGGAGGTTTAGTTCCCAGAGAGTTTACGGCTCCCCTATAAATATTTACATTACCAGCAAAGTTATTTATATTCTTATAGCAGTGTGACAACTTAAGCATTTTGTCTACTAGCATTTTAGCCTTTAAAGAGCTAAATTCTGAGGATTAGAGGCTGGAATGAAACCTAGAAAATTGCTATCATCCAGAAATAATAAAAAATATGTAGGGGTGGGGGAATGGTAGTTCTGGGAAACAAAATATAAGGGATTAATTGGTCACTCAATTCACATTCTGTCTGCTTTTTCCTCCTCTCCCCCCGCCCCCCCAACAGATGGTCTTGCTGCATTCAGGGCATTTTTAAAATCTGAATTTTGTGAAGAAAATATTGAATTCTGGCTGGCCTGTGAAGACTTCAAAAAAACCAAGTCACCCCAAAAGCTATCCTCAAAAGCAAGGAAAATCTATACTGATTTCATAGAAAAAGAAGCTCCAAAAGAGGTAAGGGGAAGAAAGTTCTTCATTCAGCGCATTTTGAACGGTGTTTGCACCAAAATGAAACAGAAGACATCAAATTTAACTAAGAGGGGGGAGTAAAAATGTCTTTCACTTAATTCTTGTTTTCAATTAGGTGAATTTCATTTCTTCAATGTCTTGGCTAGTGAGGCTAATCACACATTATAGCTTTTCCTTTTTGTTTTCAAATATTAAATCAGCATCAATCTATAACTCTGAATATGGATTAAACCACTTTTTTTTTAAATTTCAGATAAACATAGACTTTCAAACCAAAAGTCTGATTGCCCAAAACATACAAGAGGCCACAAGCGGCTGCTTTACAACTGCCCAGAAAAGGGTCTACAGCTTGATGGAGAACAACTCTTATCCTCGTTTCTTGGAGTCGGAATTCTACCAGGACTTGTGTAAAAAGCCACAGATCGCCACAGAGGCCCATGCTACATGAGCTGAAAAAGGGAGCCCAATAGTGGAGGACATTTCATTTTCTTCCTAAGGGGAAAGGCCGTGACCTGCCAAAAAGACTGACCTTGAATTTAGCCTGGGTGTTCAGGAAACATCACTCAGAACTATTGATTCAGAGTTAGATGGTGAATCAGGAAGCTGGTAACTGTCTAGGAGAAGCTTGTATTGGGACAGCTTCCCTAGCCATGTCAAGAATGCAGGGAGAAAGTGGTCCAAATGTGGTGTGTCTCACACTGGAAAGGGAGGAACATGAGACTCAAAGTTCTCATAAGAGGTATGATGTGATACTGTTGGTCCAGGAGCATTTAAAATCAATAGGTCTGGGATTATGTGGCCTTAGCGAGCTGGCTGTATATCTTTCCCTCAACCAGTCCCTGTTACCACATAGTGGTTTTAGTTTTAGTTATTTAGGAGTAAGTAATATTAAAATGTTTACTGTGTGCAAGGGTGTAAAGTTCTTATGACTGCAGATCATCAGTACTGTTATCTCCTGTAACACTAAGACTGAAATGGTCTATGTTTGAATTGTTCAATGGTGTGTATAATAGAACGAGTGTTGTTGTGTAGAAAACTACATTGTCCGTTACGAGTGCCAAAAATTGTCCTGAAGGCAGCTAAACTTTGACGTGGTCTTTGAATACTTTTAATAAATTTATTTTGATAATTAATGTCATTGAATATTTGGCTCAGATGCAGGAGTTTTTTTTTGTGGTTGGGGGGTTGGTTAGGTTGGAAATGTGGCAGATCCAAGGGACACTTCTTTCCAGTAACGAAGAGAGATCATAGGTGATGTACCTGCTCAATAAGAATTGACAGTGCTCAGAAATGAGAAGTGATAGGAGTATGTCTTCCCTGCAATTATCTCCTTTGTAAACCTAATAAGCATTCTGTGGACCAAGAAAAGTCAGACCACCTCCTTAGAACCAACCCGGGATCAAACTTTCTAACATCTTGTAAAAAAAAAAAAAAAAAATTGAGCTTCTTGCTAACAAAAACAAAAGAATATTGACCTTAAAGCCCTTCATGGGTATCTAGAAAAGACCAGCTAAGTATCAAAAGTAAAATAATGTAAAGGAGACAAAATGCCAGAATTATTCACATAACTCAGCTTCTCAAGTAAAACAAGAAGCCAAAGAAAGTGAATACAGACCTGCCTTTCTTATTTTCCTTGGTCCTGAGTACCCCCACAGGGTACCGGCACAAACTTCCAAGATGCACAGTTGTTCACTTCCATGATCATCAATACAAAATCAGGACCTTCCTGATTCACCCGGCTTCAGGGGCCAGTCAAGAATCTGGTTAGGTTACCTTGCTAATGAGGAAGGCAAGCACACATTTGTTTCTTAAGCTTAATCAAATGGTTATTTAAAAAAAACAAAAACTCTTCTCCTGTAGGCTTCTCTTCCAACCTCCTTGATTACAGTCTTCATTTTGGAAAGGTGGGAGAGCCCTCATCTTAGATTTGCAAAACCTGAGCTGAAGTAATAATTTGTCATAGCTCCATGACCTTGGGAGTCCCCTTATTCCCTGGCTCCTCAATTTATACCTTCCTGTCTTTCCCACTGCCTGCGAGGTAGTAAAGGGCTTTAGAAACTGTAAAGCACTTTAAAAAGCATTCTGATTTGCCAACAAACTTGACACCCCACACAGAAAAATGGTTTTCATGGTGCCTGCACTAATTTTCATTTTAGCCAAAGTTTCTGGTACCAACAGGCATTAATTCTGAAAGCCTGCCTCATTCACTCCATCACCAGCTGCCAAGATAACACATAATAGGTGCTCTGTAAATAGTGGTTGAATAAATGAATCTGAAACCTCATTGAAAGAGACATTTCTTAAGTGAATAAATATGTCAGGTCTGCACAAGCCTTTATTTAGAAAGGTTTTGGCCAACAGAGAAACTCAGGAGTCATGCCATATATTCACTTTGTCACCAAGTCCTATTTATTTTACCTCAAATATAGTTCTAGCCTGCTTTCCGTGGCCACCCTGATCAAAGATGCCAACACCTGATGCCTAGACAACTGTCCCCTGCTTTTTAACTCTGGGAATTTTTTCAAAACATAAGCCTGATCTTGTCTCTTCTTGCTTATAAACCCTTGACAGGTCTTCCAGACAATTAGGATCAAAGGTATTATCCCTAATATGGCCTCACCCCTGCATGCCTTGACCCCTTCTTTCACTCCAACCTTGTCTTCGCCATATTTCCCCAGCTCTCTGTGCTGGCTACACCAGCCCACTTCCATTCCCTGGCAGGTGCCTGCTCCCTGGTCCCACAGGGCTTTTGCACATAACAGTCCCTCCATGTCGAATGCAATTTTAGCTCTTATTTATCATTCGAAGATCAGTGCAATTGTCACTTCCCCAGGGGAACCCTCCCTGACCTCCTAACCGAGGTCAGGTCCCTGTGTAGACATTCTCCTAGCACCAGGTTCTCTGATTTAGAGCACTTAATAAAGTTCTCATTAATTTGTATGATTATTTGATCATTCTTTGCCTTCTCCCCCAGATTGTGGACGGCCCAATTCAAGGGCTGTGTCTTTTTCTGCTCATTGCTGAATCCAACACCTGGCGCTTGCCTGGCACACAGTGGAAGCTACATAAATCATTATTGAATAAACGGAGAAGTATTCAAAGGTCTTGTAAGCAAATTTTGGTGAAACAAGAAGTATCTACCAATGCACTAGGAAATAAATACAAGATTTTAAAAGGCCCATTGGCTCAAATGTCTGAAAACACCTGCAGAGTTTTTCTTTTGTCAAAAAATAATCACCTCTTATTCAGCACATTCTCTGTAATTTTTGGTCTCTATCTGAGGCAGAAGCCAGATTATAGTTAACATAAAATAAGAGTTTTGACTTAAGAGTTTCAGGGCTGCTGAAAGCACAGGCTTTTTTTCAGGTGGTATTTTCCAATGTTCTCTAATGTGGAACAAACAGAAATAGATTTAAGATTGGAAGCCACATACCTCCACAAATAAATATTACTTGATGTTCCAGTTTCTCAGAGTTCATATACTTTGGATCCACAAGCTATTAATTTTGATAGTATTTCATATTTTCATATACTTTAACCTCAGGAGCATTTCAAACCACAGCAATTTTGTGAAAAAAAATAGAAGAAATTGTGTATTATCTGTCATGTGAGTAGAGGGAGGCAATATATGAATTTCAATGAGATGGCTTAAAGCACTCACTCAAAATTTCATAGGAAATGGAGCTTTGAGAGGGGAACTGTTTGTTCTACCACAATGTTTGATCCATGCGGGCAGGGAGTCTCTTATGGACGGACGGGGATGCATTGTGCACCTGTACCTGGAATGCCCCGTCCTATACTAGGCACTACCCTATTTCTAACTCTGTTTTCCTGTACTATCCCGAGAATCCCATGTAAAAAAAGGAGGTAGTCTGACTTTATAGAGAACATGGCCACTATTATGCAGTGAGCTTTGACCTGTAGAGAGATTTCTGTGTGCTGGATTAGATGCTTTTGACAACTTTGGAAAACAGGTTTCTGTGTTGTTGTCAATGATAAGGAGATGAGGTTTATCATGTTTTTTGGCATTCTAACTAAGGAGTAGCTTGGAGTTGCCTGAAGCAACAATAATAGACCAAAAGAGCTCCTGTGACCTGAAGGGTAAAAAAAAAAAAAAAAAAAAAAGCAGGAATCACCTGCCAGGTAAGAAGTACATTGTAGCCTAAAGTGACAGGATTAAAAAAAGGCCTGATATTAACCATCTGGGGCCCAGGATCCAGCATGACCAGATCACACTCTTTGTGGAGCAGAGGGCCCAGGAAGGGTGGAGAAGAATAGCCCAGGACCAGATGATGGAGGATTTTGAACATTAAAAGTTGGGATTTTATCCTGAGGCAATAAATATCCATCTCAATTAAAATGTAGGAAAATAACTTGGGTGGCAATTTGGAAGATGAATCAGAGGCAGGGAGATGAGCTAAGAGACAGCACTAAGAGCCCAGACAAGAAATGCCATGTGACTAAACCACGACAATGCCACCAAACAATTCAATGTGACAATAGCAGATAATACATCACCTACTATATGCAGAACACTGCATTACAGAGGGAATAAATATAAAGACATGTAAGACATACAGCTTGTCCTCCAAAAGGCACTCATTAAACATCTCATGAGATAATGTACCAAAGTTCAAACATATGGTGGGCTGGTGCGCCTGGGTGGCTCAGTCGGTTGAGCGTCCAACTTCAGCTCAGGTCATGATCTCACAGTTTGTAGGTTTGAGCCACACATCGGGCTCTGTGCTGACAGCTTGCTGAGAGCCTGGAGCCTGCTTTGGAATCTGTATCTCCTTCTCTCTCTGCCCCTCCCCTGCTTGCTCTCTGTCTCTCAAAAATAAATAAATGTAAAAAATAAAAAAATAAAAACCATAAGGTGGGCTATGACTGGTGACTCATTACCAAAGGGGAAATGCAAATACATTTAGTTGGAATCAATCAAGGAACAAAGTAAAAGGGCATTTTTGATGAGACTTAAAGAATGAGTAGTCTTATAACAGATGAAGGGGCGAATATTCAGGATGGGAGAAACACTTTAAAAAAGTGAAAGAAAGATTAGATCTTGCATTGTATTATGATATTTCTGTAGGCAGATATTTTTGTGGGGGTGTATATTTGAAAGCTATTTCATTGATTTGTTTTTTTGGCAAACATTTATGAAGGGTTTCTCTGGGCAAGGAAGATGTAAAGAAGCAAAAGCAATGACCATCTACTGAGAAGGAAAGGAAGAGAATGGCTGGAAGTTCAAGCTCAGGACTAAAAGCTACACTTTATTTTTCTTAAAAACAGATTTTAGTGAGATCATCAACCAGCCAAGTCATCGGGTTCTATGAAACCTTCCTTCAGGGTATTCCAGCCAAACTTACACACCATGATCATCATTCTCTCAACCGGATCTGAGTAGACTTCAGGTTTTGTGTCCTGCTTCTAATTCATTCACTAGACTGCCATGTGGACATTGATGTCTTCACAACACTCTCATGACCAGAAAATATATGATCTCTCTGGCATCTCCCAAATCAAGGTAAACTCTGAAACCTAAGGCTAAATATTCTCCACTATTTGTTTTTTCTGCCCATCCAGTCTTATTTCTCCCCATTGACCAGAAGCCATCACTGTGGGGGCTTTCTCATTGTTCCTGAGATACATTATTTTTCTCCCACTATTAGATCAAATTGTTCTCCTTCAGTTAAATTTAACTCATTTTTCAAGACTTAGATCAAGTTTCACCTCTGTGCAGAGTTGCCAAAGGTGTGTCCCTCTTATCTTCCAACTAAATGGTCAATAACTGGACCACTTTGGTTTATTCTACTTAATTTTCAGAGTAACTAGTAAGGTTCCAAACATGGAAGACAGTCCCCATTGATCACTGATTAACTGATTAGCCATGAGCTGATTGACTGATTCACAAACTTCCATAAAAATGCATGCAGTTATCTAAATGATTTCATTTAAATTTGCTAAATTCATTTGCAAAAATAAAAATATTGAGGAGTATGCAAAGCTTTTTATTTTGGGCTCTACATTTTTGCCTTGCAAATTTAAAGGAAAAAAAACACTAAACTATGTGGATCTTGGAAAAGATCCTAACATTAGATTTTCTGGAATCTGAAGTTAATCTGATATTTATATGGTTTAAAAAGTACACTGACCTATATATGGAAACTTCTCTTAGGAGTGAGGCTTGTGTGTTTATTTAGCTGGTGTATATCTTAGACATGTACAGACGTCATATCAAAATCAAAATAATGAAAAAGAGAAAAGGGCCAGGAAAGTGAGAAGAAACCATTTGCTGCCGTCTGCTTTGGGATAGAAGAACCTTGGTTTTCTTGTTCGTTTTCTATTTTAATGCATTTGCAACATCCATTCTCATAGGCCATTCCACTTCCATCCCAAATGATTCTCTCGGTCTTTAGCTTCAGAATGCACCCACAAGTTTTCTACAATGAGTACATTTTGAAACTGCACTATTGAAAAAACTAAGAAAAATATGCAGTTTACATGACCTCTGGTGAAGTCTGAGAAAAACCAGATATAAAGCTTTGGTTTAACAAACAGGTGGTGCTTAGTGGACCTTTGCCCTTCTCGCAGGGAACTTTATGACATTAAAACTCCTTTTGGCACAAATCAGTGCATTCTCATACAGAGCGATTTTACAGAAGTGGCCATCGAGCATAGTCACCTCAATGTCAGGACTTAAATCTCCACTCCTCCCTTATTTCTTCTACTTCTGTTTTCAGATTCCAGAACCTCACAAACTTTATAGCACTCTATAGAAGTACAAGCAAAATGATTAACATTTGAGGACAGCTAATTACAATAATTTTTAAAATAATTTTGGTCATGCAGTGCCAGATGGCTCAGTTGGTTAAGCATCTGACTTCAGCTCAGGTCATGGTCTCACGGTTCATGAGTTCAAGACCCATGTTGGACTCTGCTGACAGCTCACAGCCTGAACTGTGCTTCAGATTCTGTGTCTCCCTCTGTCTCTGCCCCTCCCCTGCTCATGCTCAGTTTCTCTCTCTCTCTCTCTCAAAAATAAATGAACATTAAAAATTTTTTTAAATAATTTTGATCATCATAAAACTATTTTTTAAAGTCCAAAGTCCATAATTCATCTACTATTGAAAATATTAATATTAATGAAGTATCTCTAACTTTGAGTCATTATTTTATCCAGAGAATGTAGAAAGAACCCAGAAACAACATTGAACATAATATCAGAAAAGTAGTGCTGTCCAGTAAAAAAAATAACATAATATGCCACATATATAATTTTTAATTTTATAGCCACATTTAAGTATATAAAAAGAAACAAGAGAAGTTAACTTTAACAATATATTTTATATAACCCCGTATACTTAGAACAGTGTCATCACTGCAACAAATATATTGCAATAATCCATACAATGAACTATTAGAGAAATATATTATATATTTTCTTATTAAGTTTTCAAAATTAAGTCTTCAAATTAAGTCTTATTAAGCCGGATGTGTTTGCACTTATAGCATATTCAAACTGACACTAGCCACATTTCAAGTGTTCAGTAGTCACCTGTGGTCAGTGGCTACCTTACTGGAAAGCACTGCAGTAAAATTTGAGTCTGAGATGATAGATCATAAACCAAAATAAATGTACACTTTCTTCTTATTTTTTTTCCAATACTCAAAATACATTTCATAGCAGTGATTCTCAAAACTATTTACCACCATGTTGCCTTTAATTATGAAAAGCGTCTTCTATTTACTGTATTAAGGCAATCAAGCTAGATTACCTGAGTTCAAAACCCCCACCTCCATCTCTTAAAGGCTATGTGACCAAACATGTACATATTACGGAATCTTCTAACTTCACTGTCTCCCATCTATAAAACAGAAGAGTGATAAACTCCCTTACAGGTTTTTGTTTTTTTGTATTGTCAAGCTAGCAAACATACGGTGTATACAGTATGCTCTTGGGTTCAGGAGTAGATTCTCACGATTCATCACTTACATAAAACACCCAGTGCTCATCCCAACAAGTGCCCTTCTCAGTGCCCATCACCCATTGTCCCCTCCCTCCTAATCCTCCCACTCCCTTCCACCTTCAGTTTGTTCTCTGTACTTAGAAGTCTTTTATGGTTTGCCTTCCTCTCTGTGTGTAACTATATTTCTTTCTTTCCCTTCCCCCATGGTTTTCTGTGAAGTTTTTCAACTTCCACATATGAGTGAAAACATGATATATGTCTTTCTCTGACTCGTTTCACTCAGCTTAATACCTTCCAGTTCCATCTACTTTATTGCAAATGTCAAGATTTCATTCTTTTTCATTGTTGAGAAGTATTCCAGTGTGTGTGTATGTGTGTGTGTGTGTGTATGTGTGTGTCTCATCCTCTTCATCCACTCATCGCTTGATGGACATTTAGGCTCTTTCCAGAATCTGGCTATTGTCGATAGCATTGCTATAAACATTGGGGTCCATGTGAATCAGAACTCCTGTGTCCTTTGGATAAATTCCTAGTAGTGCTATTGTTAGATCATAGAGTAATTCAATCTTTAATTTTTTGAGGAACCTCCATATTGTTTTCCAGAGTGGCTGCCCCAGTTTGCATTGCCACCAACAATGCAAGAGGGTTCTCCTTTCTCCACATCCTTGCCAATATCTGTTGCTTCCTGAGTTGTTAATTTTAGCCACTCTGACCAGTGTGAGGTGATTTCTCAATACAGTTTTGATTTGTATTTCCCTGATGATGAGCAATGTTGAACATCTTTTCGTGTGTTTGTTAGCCATTTGGATGTCTTCTTTGGGGGAAAAAAAATGACTATTCATGTCTTCTGCCCATTTCTTCACTGTATTTTCAAATGTTGGGCTTGGTAAGTTCTTTATAGATTTTGGATACTAACCATTTTATATATATCATTTGCAAATTCTTGTACCATTCTGTTGGTTGCCTTTTAGTTTTGTGGATTGTTTTCTTTGCTGTGCATGAGATTTTTATCTTGGTGAGGTCCCAATATTTCATTTTTGCTGTTATTTCCCTTGCCTTTGGTAACATGTCAAGTAAGAAATTGCTGCAGCTGAGGTCAAAGAGGTTGTTGCCTGTTTTCTTTTCTAGGAGTTGGATGGTTTTCTGTCTCACCTTTAGGTCTTTCATCCCTTAGCCTCAACAATCAGGCAACAAAATGGAATAAAAGGCATCCAAATTGGCAAAAAAGAAGTCAAATTTTCACTTTTTGGAGATGACATAATACTCTACATGGAAAACTCAAAAGATTCCACCAAAAACCTGCTAGAACTGATACATGAATTCCGCAAAGTTGCAGGATATAAAATCAACGTACAGAAACTGGTGGCATTTCTATACAACAATAATGAAGCAACAGAGAGATATCAAAGAATTGATCCCATTTACAATTGCATCAAGAACCATAAAATACTTAGGAAAAAACCTAACCAAAGAGGTAAAAGACCTGTACACTGAAAACTATAGAAGGTTAATGAAAGAAATTGAAGAAGACACAAAGAAATGGAAAAACATTCCATGCTCATGGACTGGAAGAACAAATATTATTAAAATGTCAATACTACCCAAAGCAAACTACACGTTCTGTGCAACCCCAATTAAAATAGCACCTACATTCCTCTCACAGCTAGAACAAACAACCCTAAAATTTGTGTGGAACCACAAAAGACCCCGATAAACCAAAGTAATGTTGAAAAAGAAAACCAAAGCTGGAGGCATTACAATTCCGAACTTTAGCCTGTACTACAAAGCTGTCATCATCAAGACAGTATGACACTGGAACAAAAACAGACACACAGACCAACGGAATAGAAAAAAGAATCCAGAATTTGACCCACAAATGTATGGCCAACAAATCTTTGACAAAGCAGTAAGGAGTATCCAATGGAAAAAAAGACAGTCTCTTTAGCCAATGGTGCTGGGAGAACTGGACAGCAACACACCATACTCAGGTTTTATTTTAATTTTTTTTAAATCAAATGGATTGATACACATAAAGTGCTTATGCGAGTACTAGCAAAAGTTGTTTAATAATTATATTATTTATTTAACAGTTACTTATTAACCCTACTTTGTATCATTTTCTAGACATGATGAAGAATATTGTTGACTGGAAGGCCACTAACTCAGTTAATATGAAAATCCTGATTTGAATGAACCAGTTTCTCAAAAGAAAGGACTCCTCTGCTTATTAGAATTATTCACATTAGACTGTTTCTTTCATGTATTTAACAGTATTCATCCAGGTACCTAACTGACAAATGACAAGATATATTGTCTCTGTCATGAGCAGAGCTCCTGCTTTGGTGGATTGCCCCTGTATTTTGTCCTTGCTTACATCTATCACTTGAATGGTTTTGTCCTTGTATTAAAAAATCCCAATCAAGTTGGCCTGAAAAATACAGAAATTCAACGATAGAGTAGATACCAGTCATCATGCAAGCAGAGCTCTTGCTGTTACTCAGCATTCCCTTCCACTCAGTCCTCTGTACTTCCATTTTGTCAGCAGACTGGCTTACACTGTGGTCACAAAATGGTCGCACTAGCAAGGGAATGATGGACACCAAAAGACTGCTCCTCCAACTCTAAGGAGAAAAGTTGATTGCTTAAGTCTAATTAGGTCAACCTGTAGCAGTCCCGAGAAGAAATCAAGTGCCCATTGGCTTACAGCTGGGTTTTTAAATGAATATTGGTATAAGCTATAGAATCACCAGGACCTAATACTATACTTTGGTCTAGGAATGGGATCATGCCTAGGAAAAGTATGGGTAGCTGAAAAAATTTAGGGTTTTGTTAAAAAGGAGGAGCTGAAACTGTGTGGTCAATCAGCAGTGTCTATTACACAACGCTGAGAGGAACTTGTAATGGTATAGAGTGTTCTAAAGTCACCGAAGAGACAGTCTGTGACTCAGTAAGCGCTTGGGAAATTTCACAAATGGGTCACTGTAAAGTGAAACCCAGAATGCAAATGATTTTTATCCTGACTGCATGCATTGTTGTCTTTATCAGTTCAAATAGGCTGGAAAGTATTAAATGAGCAAACAACACACGGAATAGCTTTAAAAATTTGATTTGCAGCTCTATTTCCTACAATTTTGTGTGTGGAAACATCACTTCTATGACCCAAAGTTTTCTCACTCAACTCATTTCTTAAGGTCAAAGGATATAATTTGTGTAAAGGAAATTCATAAGCTTTAAATGCAAAATAGGAATCATGTTTTTATCATTAACAGGAAAATTTTAAACTTTAAAGTGCTAAGCAGCAAGTTTTGGGGAAGACAGTTCTCAATCTTGTATCTTTGATTTGATGAGTCTTTAGTTATTGTTGATATGATTATATAGGCCTATGCTGACACATGATTTTTTTATTCCTACTACATAGACAATAACATAATTTTTTTCAATCTGTTAAAAAAAAAGTAAAAACCGTTAAGAAAACAAACACTTTCTCACTCAAAATGCATTCTGAAAAAGTTTAAAGCAAAACATGTAAATATTCTAGGTGGGACTGAACAAAAATATTTTTTTTTTTTTTTTAAGTAATCTCTTTACCCAACCTAGGGCTCGAACTTACAATCCCAAGATCAAGAGTCACACACTCTACCAATGGAACCAGCTAGGTGCCCCCGAACAAAAATATTCTAAGAGTAAGAGTTAAATATTTTATCACATAAAGGTCCATTTTAGAAGTTGCACAATTTATTCTAGTTCAGACTGTCCTTCAGTGATTATCTGCCCTTTTCCCCTCCTCTAGTATCATTATCTTCTTTGGGTCAGGCCAACATTGCTTCATAGTCTACTGCCTACTCTCTTGGAATTAGAATTTCCTCTTTCCAATTCACCGTACATACAGAAGCAGATTATCCCTCATAAACAACAGTTTATTTAACTATATATTGTTCTCCATTCAAAAAGTTTCATTCCAGGGTGCCTGGGTGGCTTTGTCAGGTGAGCATCCCCCTCTTAATTTCAACTCAAGTCATGATCTCACAGTTATGAGATTGAGTCCCCCAAATTGGGCTCTGTACTGGGTGTGGAGCCTGCTTAAAATTCATTCTCTCTCTCTCTCTCTCTCTCTCTCTCTCTCTCTCTCTCTCTCTCCCTGCCCCTCCCATGCTAGCACTCATGCTCTTTTTCTAAAAAAAAAAAAAAAGTTTCATAGCCCCTAAGTAGCACAGAAAGAGCACTGGATTGGAAGGCCACAAAATGAGATTCTGGTTGTAACAACATTAACTCTCTGGTTAACCTGGGGATTGTCATGTCTCAACTACTTCATGTGTAAGGAACTGACTGGATCTATAAAATTTCTTTCAGCTCTAAAATCCTGATTAGCTTTGGATATTCTTTGAGATTTATCCCTACACTAACAATTCTAAATTTCCCCCCAAACAATCTAAGATAAACCCATTGCTTTAGTCCATCTGCTCTGCGCTCGGTCCCCATTTCACTCATATTGACCTCTGGTCTGGACAGGCCCCCTACTCCATTTATTCTACCCATATCCTATATATTCTTCAAGACTCAACTTACACTCCCGCAGCACACCAGTTTATTCATCTCCACCTCCAATTTTTCATTCAACAAAAACTTCCTGAGTGTCTACCGTGTGCAAAGCACTGAGGACAACACACTGAATAAGAGAGAGGGATTTCTGGCCGCTATAGAACTGACATTCCACTGGAGTCAATAGATAATGAACAAATGAATAAACGAGATGATTCTAGATGATAAATGCCTGTAAAAGAAATAAATTAAGTAGTGAGAGAGGGAGGATTGTGTAGTGTTATCAGATGCTCCCTGATTTTGTGTTGACTGATTGATTAAATAAACCAAAGCCTGGTTCTGCTTTGCTACAAACAAATCCTCTTTGAATAAGAGCCACGCAACTTTTTTAGCTAAGTCATAACTTTTATTAATTCCAAAATAATTGTTATCCATAAAAAGGATAATTTTTTCTCACCAACATATTACATTCATTACTTTTTAAGTTTTAAAAAATAACACATCCCTTGAGGTATTTCTCAAATCACTAAAGATACCATATTTATCCAAATTTTTTTGCTAATGTTATTTTGACACTCCAGGCTAAGATTTCCAGATGGCTTTCATCCTTCTGATTATTTGTTAAAGGTTTATCTCTGCAGGTAGCATCCTACTTCTCTTGCTAGTGCCCTATCATGTGTTCCATCCACACCGTCCCCTGGACTAAAAACCTGCCACTATGCACGCGTTTTATGAACGTTCGAAACCTCAGCCACTCACATTACTGAGTCACTAAACCTCGGAGATTCTCCTCACAGCTCTACTCCTTAAATTTATATGAAGACAACCAACAACAATAGCACTTAATTGTTCCAGGCTCAACACCACTTTTCTTAAAAAAAAAAAAAAATACATGAAGACAGTCTGCCTTTGGGCAGGCTCTCACCACCTCTCTGCTGAATTCCTTTTTTTTTTTTTATAATAGTTTATTGTCAAATTGGTTTCCATATAACACCCAGTGCTTCTCCCCACAGGTGCCCCCCACCATGACCATCACCCCCTCCCGCTCTCCCCCTCCCCTTTCAGTCCATGGTTCGTTTTCAGTACTCAGTAGTCTCCCTTGATCTGTGTCCCTCACTCTTCCCCGCTCTCTTTCCCCCTTCCTCTCCCCATGGTCCCCTGCCAGGTCTGTCCTGTTAGACCTATGAATGCAAACGTATGGTATCTATCCTTCTCTGCCTGACTTACT
>PJEM01012889.1:0-44150 GCA_004023845.1 Helogale parvula
GCACCTTACTCACAGACTATTGTTTAAACTTTTAAAGAAAAATAGCCTTGTCATAAGCTTCAGTTAATATTACACTATGTACGCAAAATAAGACTCTCGCTGATGTATTCTGAGTGGTCAATTATGTTTTTTGATCTTCTGTATTGTACTTCATTTCTGTCTTTAACTCTCTGTTCTCTCTTCCGTAAAAACAATGATCTTTTCTAAAACATGTGATTCCTAAGAAGTTGCAAACAATGTAATCATTAAAAGAAAGATGATGTAATCACCTATGGTATATAAGACACCAAGTTTCACAGTAAAGTGTGGTCTCTTCCACCATTCATGTTGTCTGTGTTCTTTCTTATAGATATTTCGCCGACACCAACCCCCTACTCAGACCCTTAGACTCTGGTGCGTGGGCTGGTCCCCCACAATAGATAATTCGGCCAGATACTCATTTTCTGCTAAATAACGAATTATCATGTTAGTTTTACCACCACGTGTTCAAGGTAAGTGGAAAATGGCCTGATGTTTACTGAGGGGCATACATGTGTGTGGGTGTGAGCCGGCACATGTGCTCACTCACATGTGTGCACACGTGTGTTTTGTGTGTCAACAAAGCCCTTCGGTAGATATTAACGTCATCGTTACAAAACTAAGGCTCATAAATGGTAACTTGTCCAGGTCCCAGAACCCGCATTTAATCCTAGGAACGTGTGGTTCGTTCACAGAGCGACGGGCAATGCCCCACTTGGGACGGTGCTTTCCGGGGCGCCCGGGAGGGTTCCAGGGGGCTGCAGAGGTGACCGAGGGCTCCCACCCCGGCTAGGGAGCTCGTTTAGCCCCGCCCTGGCTTACTTCATCTGAAAAATGGAAAATCTGACATCTCCGCCTGTGACTGTCCTTGGGATTCCAGAAGGTAGAGTGAGAGTTCCCCGGCTCGCAGCAGGTGCCCCCAGGTGCGGTCATCTGGGCATGCGCAGGTGCGTGGCTTGCAGACCCCACAGCTTGATGCTGTTTCTCTGCATCTTTCTGCCCCAAGTTCACACTGTCTGTGCAAAAGCCAGCGGGTTCGGGGAGGCTCCGGACTTGTCCCCGGCCCTCCCTCCCCGTGCCCTCTGCCTGGCCTCCCTGCCCGAGCTCCGTACCCCCACCCCACCCCGCGCCCCACACCCCGTACCCCACCCCGCACCCCACGCCCGCCGGGCAGCCGTGTGTTTGGGCCCGAAACACCCACGGCCACGTGAGGCCGCCCGCGCCTCCGTCCTGCGCTCACACAGACCGGCGTGTCCCGCCTCAAGCCCGTCACCCCGACAGTGACCCCGGGGGCTGGAGGCGGGACACGGACCACTGCCGAGAGCGCCCCTGTCCCCCACCTTCACCGCAGCCGGATGGGCCTCCGTTTTGAGTCGGGTACTTACAGTCCTCCAAGGTGCAGACAGCACCCTGGGCGACAAGACCCCCTGTGTGACAGATCGCGCCCCCAACGCCCACCCACCCCCCCCCCCCCCCCCCCCCCCCCCCCCCCCCCCCCCGCGTGTCCGCTCCGACTCCAGATCCTGGCACGCTGAGCTGCGGCCACAGCAGGGCTCAGACTCACAAAGGGACCTCCGTGGGAGGAAGGCCGGTTCTTCTTGCAAACCTCCCCTGCACTTTCAGCGGGACCGAAGGCCTGTGCGGAAGGGGGAGAAGCCCAGTGACCCACTGCTGCTGCCCGGGGCCCACACGGCACAGCCGAGGGGGAACCGCGTGCCCCTTGGCAGCATGTTTGGATAGAGCAGAAACTGAAACAGGAAAAGCCCACTCTGGCCACACCACACAGGTACTGCCGCGGAGGTGTCCGACCGCACAAACCGGGAGTGTGCCCCTGCTGCAGGAAGTGCCCCATTCTCCGGGGTTGGGGGTTTCTGCTCTCACCAGGCCAGGCATCTCGAAGGGCTTGAGAAATTTAAAGAGTCCTGTTTCCCAAAGAACATTCCTTCTTTGTCCACAGCCTGATACTGAATAACCAAGGCAAGGTGTGGGGAGCGGCAAAGACCTTAGCTGCTTGGCCATTTGCTAGCCGGATTTGTCACTCCCTGAGGGGAGTTGCGAAATAGGCAGGGGAGTGCCACTCCCTGTCAGAGAAGCCAAAAGACCAAAGATCAACCGCCTGCAGGCAGGGTGGTATCGGACCCTCAGGCGCCGTGCTAAAACACTTTAGTCTGGTTCCTCTTTTACTCCAGTCTTAATCCCTTAACCCTGTTTCCTAGCAACCGACCTAGGTCAGCTGCCTTGTTTTCCCGCCTTGAAATCTTTATAAGAGACAGTTTTCTGAATAAACTCTCTCTCTTTTGCCTGATCGGAAACCGTGAGTTGTGTCTTTACTCTCTGTGCGTCCCCTTTCCTGCCCTGTTTTCTCTCCCTCCCTCAGGAAAAGAACCTACGAGGACTCAACACCCCGTGGGCTGGAGCGGCCAGGGCGGGACACGACACAAGGAAATAGAAGTGATTCTGATCTAAATGGTACGTGAAACATGAGCGTGTGCCAGGAGTGACAAGCGCCCACGTTCGTAACAAGAGTCCAGCTCTTCAGATACTTTTCAAGAATCCAAACCCATCACTCACTGGCCAGACTTTCCCAGTGTTCCCAGTGATGAGATTGAGGCCTGATCTGTAGAAGGAACTAATCTGATGATTAGCCATGTTCCCAAGGTCAGGGGACATTTTGCATTTGCACTGGACCCACCTCCCTCAGCCCACGCGCACTTGGGAGACCGCCCTCCCTGCCCTCAGAGTCTGGTGAAGACTTGGTTTCCTGGTTGAACACGGTTGACACAGCAGCATTCTGACCCCTGCCCTTCCCAAATCCTAGAAGTCACAGAGGTTTGGACCCTTCCTATTAGGGTGGGTCACCTTTTTGAGAAATATCTAGCTTGCTAAAAATGCAAATTCTGTTCCCTGTATTTGGAATAAAGCCAACGGATTAGCCATGACTCAGGGTCTGTTGTCCGCCTGAGCACCGGTAAAGCGTGCTCCTCCTCAGGGCACCAGAGATCTGCAGTCTGCTCTCTGTGCCTGGCCTAAAACACACCTCAGCTCTGCACTAGTGTTCTTGAGACGCAGCCTGGAGGAGCATAAGGGAGTTTACACGTGTGGGTTTGTCTGTGTGTGCAGGGTGTGTGTGCAGTGTGTGCTGAGTCATTGTCGGAGGCGTTGGGCACGGTCCTCAGAGGAACAGAAAAGGGGCTCGCTGGCGTCTCATGGTCGCTCACTTTGTTGTGATTGATCGTTCTGGGATTTCTCGAGACATAAACAGCACAGGTACAGGGCAATCTTGATCCTCAGTAAGCACTCTGATTATTGAGGTCCTTGCAAAATGCTCACCCTTGTTTTGCTCAGGTTCTCATTAGCAAAAACAGAATTTATTATTCTTTCTCTGTGCTTTGGACATCTATTCAAAATGCCATGAGGAAATCAAAGTGTCAGTAGCTAAAATATTCTAGCTGGCTAATTAGTTTCCAAATAATTTCCATCGGTCAGGCTTAATTTTTTTTCGTCTCTCAAAGTATTTGATTTACTATACTTACAACAGAAAATGAGTTGGGAAAAAAATGACAAAAGTTAAAACCAGATGTTTGGATGTCTTTTCTAATGTCCAGTTTGAGAAAGAGGAAAATATGCTAAGAAACAAGCTTTGTTTTCTTTTATTATGTCTTCTAGCGACTGAACGGGTAGGGAGAAGCCCCCTGGTGTGGCTTGTTGTGTTTATTTACTTTTGTAAATGCCTTCCTTGACCATTACTTCCAGTGCCATTTGTTTTTCTGGAACGGATCTTCTGTGAGGAAAAGTTGATGGCATAATGGGACAGAACGTCAGAGCAGCACACGCTGGGGATCACCCAAGAGACCCTGGGGGCACAGTGCACCTCGGGCTCTTGGCCAGATGCCCTCCCTGCACCCCCCCTGCTGCCAGACAAGGGTCCTCCCAGACCTCAGAAGAGAAGGGATCTCAGTTCAGAGACAATTCTGACGAGAAGGAGGACATTCAGATCACACTACACACCTCCAAAGACCTTTTGCACATTGGGGTGATTTCAGACAATTTCCCTGAATTACATTTTAATATAATGACAGATCATTTAGATCTGACTTTTAGTAATTATTGTCCAATTACTGTGTGTCTTTCCCCAACATTTTAGCACATGCACGGTCTGGGATGCAAATGATATTCTGTTTTTCACATCAGCTTTAAAGGAATTCAGTCTGCACGTCTGAAAAGTTGCTTCCGGCCAAACGGATTAAAAAATCTTTGCTAGATGACCAGCACTGCAGCCCACACTGGACACGTGAACTCGTGCTGGGTTTCTTTCGTCGATAACATCAGAGCGACATGGCCCTGTGCGTCTCCGCACCGTAACTGACATGCTAATAACTGTGGCTCGAGAAACGGCAGCTTCCAGATTTCTGTTCCGCTACTGATGTGAGCCACGGAACCGCCCTTGTGGGGCCGTGTGGACACAGCCTTGATGGTTGGTGTCTCTGCTCCCTTTAAAAGGGAGAGAAAGATTCATAAACTAGGAGCCCTGGTTCACCCAAAGCTTGTGCATCGAGCATTAGTTAAAGTAAAATAACAACCATGCTAGACGTAAAATCTGGAGGGTGTGTGACAGCCTGTGGAAGCGTGTACCGGACGTCACTGAATAACAAAACCTTGGATGTTCGGAAGGTTCATGTTACCACCTCCCAGACAGAGCTGTACATACATCTCTCCTCAATGTCAGGCACCAGTTAGGGGACCCGCAAGGTGGTCGAGTCCTACTTCTTGGAAGGTTTTGGAAATCCTCCACAATTTGTTTCATAGGCTTTATTCTTGCCTTTTATGTACACTGTATTTTTTTCTACCTTGTATTCACTTCAGAAAACAGCTGTTTGGGCACCTGGTGGTTCAATCAGTTAAGCATTGGACTCTGGCTCAGGTCCTGATCTCACAGTTTGTGAGTTCAAGTCCCACAGAGCCCCGCTTGTCTCTCTCTCCCTCTCTGCCCTTCACTCACTTGCAGCTCTCTGTCTAAAAAAGAACGAACAAACAAATGAACGAACAAAGAAAAGGAGAGAGAGAAAGAAGAAGAAAAGAACAAAAGGAATGAACTGATTAATCGGAATGGGATCACTGGTGTGTGCGCACCGGTGTGCTCAGGCAGCTTGGCCCTCCCCCCTCTCTCCATCTCCTTCTTACACTCTCATCGGAGCATGTTAAATTGGATTTTCAGGGTACTTCGGCGCAGGTGAGAGAGGCAATCCCAACATAAGTGTTTTGCCTAAACGGCGATGCCCTCTGACAATTTGCAGTGACTAACTCATCCAGTAAACTGATTTATGCGCCTGCGGGCCTACCCAACAAGCACATGGGCCGTCACCCTTTTCTCATGCAAGGTACTCCGTGTGGGGGAGCCCTGCCCGCAGGCTTCCCACCTCCACCCCCGCTCGCTTTCTGTGGCCCTCTGTGACTGCTGTCATCATCGTGTCCCTTGCGCGGTAGCCATGCCACCCAACTTAAGGTTTCCTCTGAGAACTTTCAGTCTCTCCCTCTTTTAACCTCCTTCCCAACCACGTGTCTTTCATGAGTCTCTCGGAAGTATTGTTTTCCTTTGTTCCAAAGGCAACTGTCCTGCATAGATCAGACTTTAGGGACAAAGGTCTGGTCAGGATGACTTTCTGGAACTGCTAAGTGATGCTGGGAGAGTCTCAACTTCCCAAGTCAGTTTCTCCTATTAAGTATTTGCGTGCACTTGCACCACATAGACCTCTCAGGATCCATGGTAATAATGCACAGACTGTCACTGCAATTGAGTCATGATTTTATCATTATTGTTCTATTCATGCTAAACCCGGAATTCTAATCTTGCTATCTTTCTCAGCTCTAAGTCTTTCAATTTATTTTCAGTTTAAAATGCCACATTTTCCAGGAAGTGACCTAAAATACCACCAGCTGAAAATCACATCAACCTAATTTGAAGTGTGATGGCACTTTGCGCCTTGCTAACAAGCTCAGATTCCGCGCGATCTGAGCTGTGCGCCCCGATCTGTCTCCTGTATGAGGCGCCGAGCCCGGAGCGGAGCCCAGCGGCTTGCGTCGGACTCCGGGTGCTGCTCGGGGAACTTGCTAAGGGACCGTCCTCTAAAAAATACCCAGACATGGATGTGGAGCTGTGGGATTTCTTCTCAGGCCTCCCTCCTCAGACAGGACGTTTGTGTGGTCCATTTGAGAAGAGAAGACATCTGATACAGGCAATAGAAGGCAATTTTTCAACTCCAGGTAATTTTACCGGCACCACAGCATTATCTCGTGTGGAATCATGCGAAGAGATATCAGTAGCAGAGGCCACTGTCATCGTATTGATGCTGTTCTATGCCGCATTCTAAAGATGCTTGTACATTTTCCCACAATTTTTATGCCAGAAAACACATCGAAATAACTCTGAAGCAACTTTTGAAATTAAATCCTTGCAGTTACTGATTACAGAGGATAGAAAGCACACTATAAATTTGCAAAAAGAAATACAGTTGGAAAGTTCTGGGAGAGACCTCCTGTAATGTGTCATTACAATAGTGTGATGGGCCGTGGGCCTTCATGGCGTCACCTTCAGGTGTCCCCGGCTCTGGCCTGTCACCGTCTCAAACAGAAGGTCAGATTTTGGAGGTGAACAGCCTTGGTCGATACCTGACACCTACCAGGTCCTGTGTGAACATTCGCAGAGTGAGTGCTGCTCTAGCCATTCAGAGCAGCCAGCACCTGCAGAGCTCAGACCACTGGAGAAGCGGAGGAAGCAGATGTCAGGGAGAACGTGTGTGCTTTTACTTCAGTAGCAAAAAGGTCACAGTGATTTTCCATGATCCTTACCTCATTTCGGCCAGGAAGACCAAGTCCTACCTTTTCCATCATTTGCCGTCTCTCTTTTACACACATATGTTTCCTTGTTCTCTGCAGTCACAATGAATGCTGGTCACCTTCCTGCATCGGCTCTCACAAGCTTGTTGTGATTCTTCTTAGAAGGAATCATGGCGATGATGTGGCAGCTGCGGACCCTCAGTTCTGCTCTGAGAGACAGCAAGGCCTCCCTGTCCACCTACTGTATCTGCAGGGGCGTGGAACCGTTTCCAGTGCAGGTAGAGTCGGAATATGGTTGGAAGGTCTTGACGTGCAGGAACTCTCGGATTTTCAGTCGCTTGGGGCCATCTGGGTTGCACTCTGGCCTGTGTCCTGGGACAGAACTAACTGCAAACAACCGGCTGCCCAGCGGGGGCTCCCGGGGACCCGGGCGGAGCCACGTGGTGCTTCTCATGGAGTCCTAGAGGCAGCGCCTTTGCAGAAGAATCTGTGATGAGCTCAGCCAGACAGGCAGCCTGGGGTGGGCTGACCGTGGGATTCACACAAAGTGATGGTATCAAATATCCAAGTTGAAAGTAAATCAGCTCCGTGAGCTTTCCTGTCGGCAGCGACATGGAAGTGTGTGTGGACAGCCGAAAGTAACCGAGCATTCGGTGTCGTAAAATGTATTGTCTTCATCTCTCGCGAAAGACTTGTTTGGGGGGGAGGGGTGAGGAAAGACTGCTGCCAGTTTGTGCTGCTTTCATGGAAAATAACAAGAAATAAACACTTGCTCCCAAAGGAAACAGCGTGCAACACGGGACAGGTGCTCCTCCTACACAGAACCCAGCCTGGACCCCTGGGTCAGCTCCTCACTTCTTCTCAGACAGTATAGATGTCTACTCTATCTTCCTTAATGTTTATAAATTTTAATCGATGCTCCATCTGAAGAGGATTCTGAGCACTCCAGCATGACTTGCTAATTGTCCCCACCTTACTGCGTTTTAATCTAAGTGCTGTAATCCTGTGATTTGTTGTTTTATTAGTCCATGGGCATTTATTTTGTCAATTTGATTTCAGTTTTTTAATTTGATGCTTCTACTAGGTCATTGCAGCAAAGAGTACCAAGTGATAGCCTGGCACCTGTCGGAGGTCTGGACAAGACCTAATAGTGTTGAGTAACAAGCATTTGGTGTGATTGGTGCAGAAGCAGATGCGGTGCAGTGGAGAGGCATGGGCCCAGAGCAGGGACAAGGTACTTAGTACTTGCAAGAGTCCAGAACCTTCTAAGTGGCTTTTGGTGTATTGGGAGCTCTGGTTCCTGATGACTTGGCACATATATAAATCTTTCTGAAGAAGAGTTTGGGTCACCGAACCCTGGAATCTCATAATTAGAAGGGATGAAATGAATGATCTTCCTCATGCTGTGGCTGGGAACTTAGATACAGTGTCTGGGTGCTTCCAGTGAAGGTTTTCTCAAAATAGAACCCTTCGCCCACCTGCTTGAGGATCATCTAGGCTCTTGTCAAAATGCACCTTCTGTGTCTCCACCTCAGGCCCCCTGAATGGGAAACTTGATTGTCCACATTAATTAGGAGAGTGCTATGCAGGCCAGACTGAGGGGTCACAGAGCAAGGCATCTGTTTCAGCATAGACATCTCTAGTTATAATGGGGAGCTATTATAAAAGTCCACTCAAAATGAAGAAAGAAGAAAGAAAGGAAGAAAGAAAGAAAGAAAGAAAGAAAGAAAGAAAGAAAGAAAGAAAGAAAGAAAGAGAGAAAGAAAGAAAGAAAAAGGAGGGAGGGAGGGAAGAAGGAGGGAAGGAAGGAAAGAAGGAAGGAAGGGAGGGAGAAAGGAAAAAAGAAATGAGGGAAGGGAGGGAGGGAGGAAGAATTCAGAATGGCTGCACCTGCCTGTCCCGTTGCTGATCACAGGCAGAAGGTCACTGTCCACGAGGACAGAGCTTGGATCTGTGGCCGTAAAGGAGGGCAGGTCTAAGGTCAGAGGCTACCACTGCCTTCCTTCCATCTTAATTGGATGATATGTGAGCCCGTGATATTCCTCTAGACTAGAGCCCGCGTGCTCATTTCTCTGCTTCCAGGCGGGGCGCTTCCAGGCGTGTCCTCAAGATGCCCACCAGCTGTTTGCAAGAACAGAGAGTGTGTTGTGTTTCAAGCTCTTTCCTTCATTTTGGGAGTTCGACTTGCAGTCTGAAAAGACCCCAGCCCAGATCTTCCTCATTCCTATAAGAGAGATTATTTATCCTTAATTGTCTGTGACTCCAAGTTGGAGATGAAGCAGCTTGGATCCTTTTGTGAATGCATTTCTCCTTTATGCTCTTAAAAACAAGTTTTGAAGTTTATAAAATTAAGAAGAGTCGTCGCAGCGCAGTGTGGGGAGCAAGGACGCACGCGTCTGAGGCCCATCTGTCATCCCAACAAGTGAGGAGGCCAAATTTGTAATTTAGTTTCTAAAGTCTAATAATTACCAAATGTTTAACCAGACCCCCTTGGCTAGCTCCCTTACAGCAGGGACATGCAAATGTAACTCAACAGGAAAAATTAAGGTTTTCATGCTGTCATAACAAAAATCAGCCTTCTCTGTTTTTCTTTATCCTCCAGAAAGACCAGCCTGAGAGATCACACAAATGATGTTTCCCCGAGGCCCTGAACTGCATCAAGCACACATGCGCATGTCTACATGCAAACAAAGACGTGGGAATATACACATGTACTAAGAGTATTCATAGCAAAGTCACGCTAGAATATGAACTATTTCTCCTGAAGATGCAGTCCTATTAGGGTTTTCTGGGATGACTGCTTGGGGATAGCTCTGGTATAAATTTGTCTGGGGGATGATTGAGATGCCCCTTATTTGTTGGCATTTTAAAAAAAGTGAATAGACTTTATTTTTTATTTTATTTTTTAATAATTGTTTATTGTCAAATTGGTTTCCATATAACACCCAGTGTTTCTCCCCACAAGTGCCCTCCTCCATGACCATCACCCCCTTCCTCCCAACCCCCTCCCCCTTCAGCCCTCGGTTGGTTTTCAGTATTCAGTAGTCTCTCATGATTTGAGTCCCTCACTCTCCCCAGCTCTCTTTCCCCCTTCCTCTCCCTATGGTTCTCTGTTAGGTTTGTCCTGCTAGACCTATGAGTGCAAACATATGGTATCTATCCTTCTCTGCCTGACTTACTTCGCTTAGCATGACACCCTCAAGGTCCATCCACTTTGCTACAAATGGCCATATTTCATTCTTTCTCATTGCCATGTAGAACTCCATTGTATACATATACCACTTCTTCTTGATCCATTCATCAGGTGATGGACTTTTGGGCTCTTTCCATCCTTCTGGAACTGATCAATGAATTCAGTAAAGTTGCAGGGTACAAAGTCAATGTACATAAATCGGTTGCATTCTTATACACCAAAAATGAAGCAACAGAAAGAGAAACCAAGAATCAGATACCATTCACAATTGCATGAAAAACCCACAAAATACCTAGGAATAAACCTAACCAAAGATGTAAAATACCTGTATGCTGAAAACTATACAAGACTTATGAAGGAAATTGAAGAAGACACAAAGAAATGGAAAAACATTCCATGCTCATGGATCGGAAGAATAAACATTGTTAAAATGTCATTATTACCCAAAGCAATTTACACATTCAGTGCAATCCCCATCAAAGTTGTACCAGCATTCTTCTCAAAGCTAGAACAAACTATCTTAAAATTCATATGGAACCACAAAAACCCCCGAATAGCCAAAGTAATATTGAAGAAGAAAACCAAACCAGGAGGCATCACAATCCTAGACTTTAGCCTCTACTACAAAGCTGTCATCATCAAGACAGTATGGTACTGGCACAAAAACAGACATATGGACCAATGGAATAGAATAGAGAACCCAGAATTGGAACTATAAGTATATGGCCAATTAATCTTTGACAAAGCAGGAAAGAGTATCCAGTGGAAAAAAGACAGCCTCTTCAACAGGTGGTGCTGGGAAAGCTGGACAGCAACATGTAGAAAAATGAAATTAGACCACTTTCTTACACCATTCACAAAAATAAACTCAAAATGGATAAAGGATCTGAATGTGAGACAGGAAATCATAAAAACCCTAGAGGAGAAAGCAGGAAATATCCTCCTCGACCTCAATCGAAGCAATTTCCTCCTCTACACATCCCCAGAGGCAAGGGAATCAAGAACAAAAAAGAACTACTGGGACCTCATCAAGATAAAAAGCTTCTGCATGGCAAAGGAAACAATAAAAAAAAAAAACACTAACAGGCAACCGACAGAATGGGAAAAGATAGTGGCAAATGGCATATCAGATAAAGGGCTAGTATCCAAAATATACAAGCCCTAAACTCCATACCTGAAAAACGAATAATCCAGTGAAGAAATGGACAGAAGACCTGAACAGACACTTCTCCAAAGAGGACATCCAGGTGGACAACAGACACATGAAACGATGCTCAGCCTCACTCATCATCAGGGAAACACAAATCAAAACCACACTGAGATACCACCTCACGCCAGTCAGAGTGGCTAAAATGAACAAATCAAGAGACTATAGATGCTGGCGAGGGTGTGGAGAGACGGGCACCCTCCTACACTGTTGGTGGCAATGTAAACTGGTGCAGCCGCTCTGGAAAACAGTGTGGAGGCTCCTCAAAAAACTATCCATAGAACTTCCTTATGACCCAGCAATAGCACTGCTAGGGATTTACCCAAGGGATACAGAAGTGCTGAGGCATAGGAGCACATGTACCCCAATGTTCATAGTGGCACTTTCTACAATAGACTTTATTTTTTAAAGCACTTTTATGTTTACAGAAAAGCTAAGCAGAGAGTGATAAGTTATCATATACCCCCCTTGCTCCCTATAGCCCTCTTCCCTAGGAACTCACACATTAGTCGGGCACACTTGGTACAGCTGATGAGTCATGATCTGTCTTTATGACTAAGGTCCATAGTTTATGTTGGGGTCACTCTTTGTGTTGTACAGTCTTTTGACAAACACACACCCTGTGAGTCATCACAGCCTCATGCAGAGTGGCTTTGCTGCCCTGCAATCCCTTTGTGCGTTCCTTCTAACACGGACTCCCTTTCTTCATGCAAATCAAAATTCAGGCTCATAAACTTTCTCTTCTCTCTGCAAAACTTCTTGTAGCACTTTTCACAGGGAAGATCTACTGGTCAAAATCAATTTTTGTTTGTTTGATGAAGTCTTTGTTTCTCCTTCACTTTTGAAGGTTAGTGTTGCTTGATACAGAAATCTAGGCTGGCAGTATTTTCTTAAAGAAAATAAGATTAAAAATCTTATCCCGTTCTTTTCTTGCTTGTGTGGCTTGTGAATAGAAGTCTGATTTAATTCTTATCTTTCTCCTCTCTGTGTGAAGTAAATTCTTCCCCCCTCCAGCTGCTTTTGAGATTTTCTCTTTATCTTTGGTTTTAATATGATATGCTGGCATTTATCATAGTTGTTGTTTTTTGAGCTTCCTGGATCTGTAGCTTGGTGTCTGTCATTAATTTAGAAAATTCTCACACAGATATTATTACTTCAAATAGTTTTTCTTTTTCTTCCTCTATTTCTTTTCTTCTGTAATTGTCTGACAGTTCTTGGACATTCTGTTATTTTTTTCTTTATTTTCGCTGCATTTTAGTCAAAAGTTTCTATTGACGTATCTTCAAGCTCCCTGATTCTTTCATTGGCTATATTCAGTCTACTGATGAGCCCATCAAACACATTCTTCATTTCTGTTACAGTGTCTTTATTTCTAGCCTTTAAAAAACTCTTTCTTAGTGTTTCCATTTCTCTGCTTACATTACCCATATTTTCCTACATGTTGTTACTTTTCCATCACATTTATTGGCATATTCATTGTAATTGTTTTAAATTCATAGTCTGATAGTTATGAAGTTTGTGTCATGTATGAGCTTGATTCCAATGCTTGCTTTATGTTTTCAGACTGTGTTTTTGCCTTGTAGCACATCTTAAAATTTTCTATTCAAAGTCAGACATGGCGTGCTGGATTCAAGTGAGCAAGGTGCACTGGCCTTTACTGTGAGGTTTTATGTTTGTCTGGCCAGGAGTCAGGCCGTGTAGGTTGTTTGCTGTGGCTGCAGTGTCAGAGGCTAGAACCCCTCTGGTGTTCTTGTTTTGGTTTCCCTGCTGTTTGGGGGCTTGTGTCTCAGATGTGCAGTTCTTTCCAGCGTCACCCCATGGCCCCACTGATGCTGCCAGCTGTGGGAGCACGGATGCATTCCCTCACCCTGAACCTGCCTCAGGCCTGCAGTCAGTGTCCTGGGTTCTGCCCCTAACACGCTCCTCTTGCTGCCCTCCCCCACCAAGGACATGGAAGTCTAGAGCCAGCTGGAGTTGAGTACTTTCCTCTCCCCCGGCCCTGAGAAAGCCCCACTGGCCAGGCTCTGGGGAGGCAGGTGTCCGGGAAGGCCAGGATTGTGAGAAGGACAGGGTGCTCTGGGCATATTTCAGAATGGCTATGTTTGCCCTCCTACGACCAAAAGCTGGAGAAAGTCTGTCTGATCTTTCTTCTGAGAATCTGGTGGAGCTCCTGGAGGCAAAACTCACAACAGTCAGGGACCTTCCAGTGGCTGGGCCCAAAGGGGTTTTGTTAATCCCTCATGCCTGTCTACACAGTCTCCAGCAACTACTGAGTTACCCTTTATGTGCTCCTACTAGCTGCCGGCTCCAGTGTGTCTTCTGGCTCGGGTCTCACTGTCAGGGTGGTGCTCGCTCTGTGACCTCAGTTCTCTGATGAATCTAAGCAGTTCCTGATTTTCAATTTTCCTGTTGTGAGGACAGGAATGGTAGTGGCCATGCTCTTTACATGTTGTGCCAGATGCTGTTCCTTTCCTGCAGTCGGTATTTCAACACTCACGTTTTGAAGTATTTCTTAGTGTTAGCCTATCCACTCACCAACCTTTGAAAGATAAATATTTAATGGTTTGGTTCACCATTGACTTTCACTTTTTAATAAATCATTTATTTGTGTAGACACTATAATCTTCTAAATAGTTGCATTACCATAAAGACATTAGCCATTTTCAGGTATATTTACTAAGTTTTAGGTTTTTCTCTGAAACTTTTATCAATCTTGATATTGCCAAACATATAGAAACATTTTTAAATCAGGCATATGATTTTTTAGTATAATAATAGTAAATAGAGTAAGTGAGGTCGATTCATTCTTTCCTGAGCAATCTTTCCCATATGTCTGCAGGTAAGCTTATTTCTTATACATGCTCAGAAAGAAAGAGGAAAATACATACCTTCTAAGAAAATAATGACATTTGGTTTTTATTAAATAAAAAGTAGGTATTTCTTTAGAAAACACTTAAATATATACAATGCTTCAATGATAAAGGACTGCACATTAATTCACTACAACTGTAAAGAGCACGTATTTTGTGCCAGGAGCCTGTGTGAGTGCTAGGTGTCCAAACATGATCAGACTATCCACAGCCCTCAAGGAACTCACACCCCTGGCAGAGTGTGGGGCACATTTTCTGACACGTGGTGGTTGAAGTTCCTGTTTCCCCAGTAGAAGGAATAACCTGTCCCTCAAGTCCACTCTGGGACTAAAAGACCTTCCACGTGGATGACAGAAGATCCCAGCCCCAGAACCATAATTAGAAAGACAGTCAACCACGGTGGCAGAGTCTTGGTGACTGTGAGAAGTCATCTGATGCAACGCCCATCATCAGACCAGGAGGCTGCAGGACCAGGGTGCTCTGCCCACCAAGTAGGCCTCCAGGCCTGACCCAGCTGCACCCCAAGAGCCCTGGGAATCCTTCCTGATGGGACCATTGATTTCTGCTTCTGCTTCTGGAGAAGCACCAGCTGGGCCATGGTGCAAGGCATGAATGACAAGGCACAGTGGTCACCAGCAATATCAAGAAAGAATCCATCATTGGTTTGGGCTAAAAGTACTAACTTATATGTCAACTGTGATGGTTACAAATGCTATTCTGGGAGGATGTTTCCAGGTGAAGGTAGCCTTCCCATCAGGGGACTGAGTAACAAGATGGCCTCTCCAGTATGGTGGTCACGTCTAATCTTCTGGAGGCCAGACAGAACAAAAGGGTGAGGGACAACTTGCGGTCTCTGTCTCGTATTTACATATTTTTAAATAAAAATTGTATATATTAAAGTGCACAAAATGAGGAGCTAATGCACATGAAGCGAGTTTCCTCTTGTCCAACCACAACCATCTCCCTCACTTGGTCACAGCTCCCTGCTGTGCTCAGTGCACCTCTATCTTCTGGGAATATTCCATGTGTCATATTCCAAACTTGCTTGTAAAAAAACCAGACTTGGGGCTCCTGGGTGGCTCAGTCAGTTAAGCATCTGGCTTCAGTTCAGGTCATGATCTCATGGTTTGTGGGTTCGAGCCCTGTGTCGGGTTCTGTGCTGACGGTTAGCTCAGAGCCTGGAGCCTGCTTCAGATTCTGTGTCTCTCTCTCTGACCCTTCCCTGTTCACACTGTCTTTCAAAAATAGATTTAAAAAAAACATTTAAAAAACCAATTTTAGCCTTTCTCAGAGATGTGAGGTGGTGTCTCAGTGTGGTTTTGATTTTATTTCCCTGATGATGAGTGATGTTGAGGGTCTTTTCATGTGTCTATTAGCCACCTGGATATCCTCTTTGGAAAAACGTCTATTCATGTCTCTGCTCATTTTTTAAATGGATTATTTATTTTTGGGTGTTGAGTTTGATAAGTCTTTATGGATTTTGGATACTAACCTTTATCTGACATGTCATTTGCAAATATCTTCTCCCATTCTATTGGTTGCCTTTTAGGTTTGTTGATTGTTTCCTTTTCTGTGAAGAAGATTTTTATTTTGATGAGGTCCTAAGAGTTCATTTTTGCTTTTATTTCCCTTGCCTCTGGAGACATGTCTAGTCAGAAGGTGCTGTGGCCGAGGTCAGAGAAGTTGTTGCCTGCTTTCTTCTCCAGGATTTGATGGTTTCCTGTCTCACATTTAGGTCTTTAATTCATTTTGAAATTATTTTTGTGTATGGTGTAAGAAAGTGGTCCAGTTTCATTCTTCTGCATGCTGCTATCTAGTTTTCCCAACACCATTTGTTAAAGAGGCTCTTTTTTCCACTGGATATTCTTTTCTGCTTTGTCGAGGATGAGTTGACCATATATTTGTGGGTCCATTTCTGGGTTCTCTACTCTGTTCCACTGACCTATGTGTCTGTTTTTGTGCCAGTACCATACTGTCTTGATGACTACAACTTAGTAACACAGCCTCAAGTCCGGAATTACAATGTCTCCTGCTTTGCTTTTCATTTTCATCATTACTTTGGCTATTTGGTCTTTTCTGGTTCCATACAAATTTTAGAATTATTTGGTTTAGCTCTGTGAAAAATGCTGGCGTTATTTTGATAAGGATTGCACTGACTGTGTAGATTACTTTGGGCAGTATAGATATTTTAACAATATTTGTTCTTTCAATCTGTGAGTGTGGAATATTTTTCCATTTATTTGCACCTTCTTCCATTTCTTTCATAAATGTCCTGTGGTTTTCAGAGTACAGATCTTTTACCTCAGTGGTTAGGTTTATTCCTAGGTATCTTACGGTTTTTGATGCAATCATAAATGGGATTCATTCCTTGGTATCTCTTTCTCCTGCTACATTATTGGGGTATAGAAATGCAGCAAATTATGGAAAGAGCACAAATGTCCTTTGACTGATGAATGGGTGAAGAAATTGTGACACACACAGAAATATTACTCAACCATCAAAAAGAATGAAATCTTGCCATTAGCAACAATGTGAATGGAGTTGGAGTGTATTATGCTATGAAAAATAAATCATAGAAAGGCAAATTTCATATGATTTCACTCATGTATGGACTCTAAGAAACAAAACAGACGGATATAGGGGACAGATGGAGGTGGGTGGGGGATGGGCTAGATGGGGGATGGGCACTTAGGGCACTTGTTGGAATGAGCACTGGGTGTTGTACATAAGTGATGAGTCACTGAATTCTATACCTGATACCAATACTACACTGTATGGTAACCAGCTTGAATTTAAATAAAATCTTGGAAAAATAAATAAATAAACAAAATAAATAATTAAAAAAAACTTAAAACAGACACTTCTTTCTTTATATATGAACTGTTCATAGATTCCAAAAAAACTTTGAAGAAGTTAAGAAAATAAATGATAAAGCAGTAATTTAGTTCAGGACTTAAGTGTCCATGAAGAGCCATGCCTGTGTCCTCACACTCAGCTTGTTTGAGTGCAGGGACACCTCTGTCACAGTGCAATGCCCTCCAGGGCAAGGAGCAGCCACTGCCCAGCTTCCACGTCGCCTGCTGTGGCTCTGGCTGGTTCCACGTGCTCTCGGAGCCTCGGAGGGGGGTGGGCAGCCAGCCGAGTTTCGGGGAATGGGCGCAGAGGGGCACCTTCGGGTGCCACAGCTCCGCGGAGCGTGGGTCCTGCTCAGACGTTCAGTCACCAGGCTCTAAATAGGGGCCTCATGAGCCAGGACTTCCTGCATCAGTGGACCCCGTTTAAAGCTGTTTTGCCTCTGCCGCGCCTGCTCAATCAAGTGGGTACCGTGGGTATTTTGGGTTCTGTGGGCATGGGCTGCGAATAGATGCAGAGTCTTCCAGTTTCCAAAGGGTTCTGTGTTTATTTTTGAAAATCTTCATGACAGTCACCAGGCGCACTTGAAGGAAATACTTGACTTTGCAGGGGCCTGGGGAGGTTGGCTGGAGCTGGTGCAGCTGAGTTCTCCCTCCAGGACAGCAAGGCCCCACGGACGGGCAGTTTCTGGGAAGAAGGGATCTTGTGAGGAAAATTTTAATATAATTGCAGTAAATTATAAGTATAATCACCTTCTTATAGTAAGTATTTCTTAATAAAAATCATCTTAAATTATCGGGCTCGTATTCTTGCTTTAGGAAAAAGGGTATTTTGATCAAAACTGAAGTGCTTCTGAGTAACTTCAGTGTCATTTTGCTCACTGGCCGCCCCCTGGCGTGTGCCCCGCAGTGAGGAGCTCAGGCTCAGGAGGAGGCTCCCGCCCCTCCCCGCCTCTGCTCCCCCTGCTCTGCACTAGTGAGCTGCGAGGTTTCGAGCCCCCTTCCTCCACAGAGCACTTAGGAAACATGGCGACTGTAGTTTGAACCCACTTCAGAATCAATACTGTGCTCCAAAAAGCTGTCATTGTCTGAACGGAGAGCCCCACAAAGGCTGAAGGAGTTTTCCCAACCAACACGCTCTGGAAAGAAGGGCCCCCGAGAGTCTGCGCATTGCCCACGGCCCGCCGCGGGTAAACAGTCCACAAAACAAACAAGCGTGTGCCCCACGGAGTTACAGGCAGGAGCGAGCCTCTCCTGACCCACTTCTGGAACTTTCTCTCCCCACAGGAGTTTAAATACGGGCCTGTTTTCTCCTCCTTTAATGGGTCTGCTGTCCTCTGTGCACGTGTAAATAAAATGAGCTTCACAAACTGTAACAACAGAAGGAAACAGCCAGGTAGATTTTTGCGAAACTGGGTGTGATGACCAAAACGCCTGCCACTCGGAGCGTGGGGCGCCCCCGGGGCCTGGGCCCCAGGAGGCTGGGCTGGGAGGCCCGCAGCCTCTGCCCGCTCGGGGAGGCGGACGCCAACGGGGTGCAAATGCAGACAACGGGCAGGTCCCAGTCTCCCCCCGACGCTGGAAACTCCTCGTTCACAGCTGAACCGCTTCGCACCTGGGCAATTCGGGTTAGCGGTGCCCAGGGTTTCAGCCACAGAAGGAAGGCCGAGCCCCGTGGCCCCTGCCACCGCAACTCTGTCCTGCCGTCCTTTCCGCGGCTTGTGTGAGTCCCAGCTTCTCCTCCTTCACAGTTTTACCCGATTCTACCCAGCGGCTTACCCTCCTCCATTATCCCTGAATGCATCCATTCTTCCCGGACTCCAACCCCTCTTTGCCTTCATTTTCTGTCTCCACGTGCCACGCTTTCCCATGAATACTCTCTTCCGCTGCCGCCACCACCCTGCTTCTAAGCTACTTATCTACTTTCTTCCCTTGCAGCGCAGACGCGGCTGTCAGGAGTCATTCAGAAGGTGTGCCTGGACTCACGTCCATGCGAGCGTAGCCGGAAGTGCGTGCGCGCGGCTCACGTCCATGCGCGGGTAGCCGGAAGTGCGTGCGCGCGGCTCACGTCCATGCGCGGGTAGCCGGAAGTGCGTGCGCGCAGCACACGTCCATGCTCGGGTAGCCGGAAGTGCGTGTGCGCGGCTCACGTCCATGCGCGGGTAGCCGGAAGTGCATGCACGTGGCTCACGTCTCTGCGCTCGTACCTGGAAGTGCGTACACGTGGTTTTCCCAGCTTCCTTGCATGTAACTGACGTGTGACATCGTGTGAGTTTGAGGTGCACAATGTGCTGATTTGATCCGTGCACAAGACAGCAATGTGCACAAGTGAGCGACGGCCACGAGACGGTTACAGACTCGGCCATCGGGCACATGACTGCGGCTTCTCGTGGCTGTGGCCGGCTGAGGACGCCTAAGATCTTAATTAGGGGTAAGAGTACTTAGGATACTTTCAATACATGAGACAGTCTTGTTAACTGTCGACCCCGTGCTGCACCCCCAGAACTCACTCACTTTATACTTGGAACTTTATAGCGTCTGACATGTCCCCCTTCCCCTTCCAGCCCGTGATCATCACCACAATCCACTGTCTGTTTGTATAGTTTAGCTATTTTAAATATATTAATTTTTATTTATTCAATATGCCCAGAGAAAACTTAGCTTTCTGTGGAAGTTTTAATGCCCTGGTGGAAGGGGACCTGCTAAGAGTAGTGAGTAAAAGTTTGTGCTGTTTTCACTCCGAAATATTCTGTAAGAAAGACTCAGGGTTCAGTGAAATTCTGTACTTTTTTAAAGGTCAGACGTGCAGCTCCTGGAAAAGCAGTGGGGTGGGGGTTGGGGACAAGGCAGAGAAGAGACAGTGAGGGAAGAGGAGCACACGGGACCCGGAAACGTGACTCAGGGGGATGGACTGTCCTATGCAGCGGCTGGTGGCCCTCCCCGGGTGGAGGGCCTTGGCAGACTCTGGATGAGGAGACCACGAAGGGTGGCATTTAGAAAGTGGTCTGCCTGGGTGCATGGACGTGCGGGCTGGCGTGCGGGCTGGCGTGCGGGCTGGTGTGCAGGCTGGTGTGCGGGCTGGCGTGCGGGCTGGTGTGCATGGGCATGCAGGCTGGTGTGCGGGCTGGTGTGCGGGCTGAGGCCGAGGCTGGTGTGCAGGCTGGGGACAGCAGGAGCTACACAGAAAGGTAGAGTGAGAGAACTCGGTCCCTCGGGCTAGGAGGGCAGGTGAAGATCAGCTGACCGTCCTGAGGAGGGTGACGGAGGCTGGAACAGAAGGTGGCATGTTTGGCCGTTGTTGGAGACAGAAAGGAGACTCGGAGGGGTGCAGGCATCAGCCAGGCGCCGGGGAGTGTGCAGGCTTGTGGGTCCTGTGTGTGCACATGCGAGATTGGGTTACAGCTGCAAGGAGAGGTGCGGCTGTGACAGCAAGGGACCAGGGCCCTGGGGGCAGCGTCACAGGTGGGGAGGGGCAGTGAGGAGGAGGGTCTGGGGCAGGAGGGTGTGGGGGGCACCGGGCCAGAGGCACCCTGGAGGCAGCGAGGCCTCCGCCAAATGCAGGAGAAGTCAGAAAAGGCAGAGCCCGCTGGGGGCATGTTGTGCGCCTTCTGGAAGGAGGGGCTCCAGCAGGAGAGGGACGGGTGCTGTCACGATCTCCCCCTTCCCAGGGTCCAGGTCCGCAGGGCACATGGGACAGCCTCCGGGTGCCTGGGCAGAGGCCCCCGCGTGAATGGCCTTGGGGTGTGTGCACACGCTTCCCCAGGTGAGAGCCTGCACCCTGGGAGGGAAGGGCAGGCTTTGGGGGGCTGGGGTTGAGAGGGGGTCAGCCCCTGCCTGAGGCTGCAGGGCGTGTAGAGGCAGAATGGGGATCCAAAGCCAAATCCTTGCTGCTTTATCACGTTCTCTTTTCAGCAGCATCCTGCTTTCCAAAGAGGAATCAAGTGGAAATCCTCTCGCTGAAGTTCACGGATACCTCCCCCATAAACCAGCTTTTAGGGAAAAAAATGACTTCTCAGAGCTCCACAATGTGTTTCTTTAAATAAAATACGTGCAGGCTTAGGAGGCCCTTGGCCACAGGTCCGCAAGATGCTGGGCCATGACGCAGACCGGCCACGACACAGACAGGCCACGACGCAGACGGCCATGATCCCCAGGAGTCTTTTGGCTCCCACCCAGCAGGCTGCAGCAGAGCGAGGATGGGCCTAACATTCCTGGTGAACTGGACCAGAGCCAGGACACTGGCTTGCTCATGAACTTGCAAGCGTGCCACCTTGGGAGCCCGTGAGTGATGCACAGATGTGTGAAGAACAGTTGAAACCAAGCCCAGTGTCATCACAGCCCGAGCGGGACACCTGCACAAGCAGACACGCTCCTTCCTCTTGCCCTCGGACCAGGACAAAGCTGGAGCAGGCGAAGGCGCTCCCGTCAGGTGTGTAGAGAGTCTCACACACACACATACACACACACACACACACACACACACACACACACACTGGGGCGAAGTGGAAATAAAAAAAATAAGAAGTCAATCAGCTCGGTTGAACATAAGCTTGAGAGAAAATTGAGAGAATATTATTAAAAATCTTTTTTCATTAACTAAGAGGACAGGACTAACTTTGTCCCACGGATTTATTTTCCTGAAAGAGATGGCTGGGCGGCGTGGTTGGTACTGGAAGCAGGCACTCCCTGCCTGTCAGGTGAAAGCAGGCCTCGTAAGGCCGGCTCCGTCGACTACAGTGGAACACGCAGCGGCATGCGACGGCCGCCGGCCACGTCCAGTCACGGGTTGACCGGGACTCATTTGTGTCCTTATGTGTGTTGTCTGCTGCTTTTGTGACAGAGACAGGTGGCTCACAGCCTAAATATCTACCGTTTGGACATCTATAGAAAATTCTGCTGACTCCAGGCCTAAAGTTTACATTTTTAAACAAAGTTGTGAACTGGGTTAGAGGTAAGGTCTTCCTAACATATAGAAAGGTTGGATAAACTATAATTCATTTAAACTTAATACATAAGTCAATATGTAGCCATGTATTAAGATCTTGATTAAATATGATAGTCTGGACACAGTCCAGAAGAAATTGAGAACAGAAACCCAGAGATCACATATCTCCTTTCCCATGGCAGGAAAACATGACCCTGGTATGTGAGAAGTCATGACAAGGCTCCTTATCATGATGGAACACGGGGTGAAAAACAGCCGGCTGCACGTGGGAAAGGGCAACCAGAGGCGCGTGGCACAGGGATTCTTCGGAAAACTGACCGGGACGGTAGAAGCAACGAAGGCCTGACTCAGCCCTGTGACTACAGCCCCACCTGACCCTGACCTGTGACTACGACCCCACATGACCCTGACCTACGGCTACAGCCCCACATGACCCTGACCTGTGACTACAGCCCCACATGACCTTGACCTACGGCTACAGCCCCACATGACCCTAACCTGTGACTACAGCCCCACATGACCTTGAACTATGGCTACAGCCCCACATGACCCTGACCTACGGGTTCATAAGAGTATTAACTTGTTCTCTTCAGAGTGATAAAAGCTTCCCTAAATTAGGAAGAGAAAATATTCATTTGTGTTAATGGTGTGCTAGCTACATAACAACCTTCTCTTTTCATAATTTCAAGACTTTCTCACTGATTTATTTTATTTTATCTTGTATTTTCATGTACTTCATTCCTCCTGCTCACCCTTTGTGTACCTTTTGACAGATCCTTGCGAAGGGGCCGAGATGACGTGCCACCACACAAACGCTGTCTTTGTTTGGAACCAGGGGCACGTGGGGGTCATAGCAGACATCCACACACAGGTACGGTACAGTCCCTCCGCTCGGTGACGCGCATGGTGGCTGACTCATCATAACTTCCCAAAGTGTGTGTGTGTGTG
The DNA here is from genome assembly GCA_004023845.1 of Helogale parvula. NCBI lineage: Eukaryota > Metazoa > Chordata > Mammalia > Carnivora > Herpestidae > Helogale > Helogale parvula. The sequence continues at coordinate 22,868 of PJEM01012889.1, forward strand.
TGTGTGTGCTCGTGTGTGCGTGTGTCAGAATAGCATGACATCATCTTACACTGCTGACTCAGGAGAGTGGATACAACGGAAAAGGCCCCAGGAAAACGAGATAAATGTCAGAGCTGATATCGACACAGGTTGATACACATTCCCAGAAGCTCCTGGCGAAAGTGAAGCTGTAACGGCCTGGTGGTCACATAGTGTTGACTTGGAAGGGAGGTCACACTGAGGCAAGGAGGGTTAGGAGGGACGGCGCAGGGGTCCACCCGAGAGACGTTAGGAGTTCAGCCAGCAGACGGCAGCTTCCTGGTTCAAGAACAGACCGGAAACAGCAGGCAGCTGAAAACCCTATGAGCGACCAGGTTTCCAGGGGGGCATCCCGGCCCTCACCGCAGAAGCTCACGGCTCCGTAAACCCCAGCGAGTGGCCGAGCAGATGAGGGACGTGGTGCTCGGGGCAGGAGAGAGCGCCGCCAGCGCCTCGGGGCCTGCGTGGTGTGACTTGGCAGAAACGGTGATGTGACCCACAGGGACTGAGACCTGTGAGTGAGTAAATCCTGCCTGGAATGTTCAAGACCACACAACACACATCCAATCCTGCGCCTGCATGCGCCTGCATTCTTAAAAAGATCCTTAAAAATAGAACCACCCTATGACCCAGCAACTGTACCTCTGGATATTTGTCCGAAGGATACAAAAGTGCCAAGTTGAAGGGGCGCCTGCACCCCGATGTTTGTGACGGTGCAAACGCCGATAGCCTGATTACGGAGAGTGTCCCAGTGTCCTTCAAGTGTGAGGAGAGCAGGATGCGGTGCAGGCATGCAGGGGGCTGTTACTCAGCCTTCGAAGAGAATGAATCCTGCCGTCTGCAACTGCGTGGAGGGACTAGAGGGCATGATGCTAAGAGAAACAGCCAGTCGGGGAAAGACCTGTGATTTCATTTAAGAAACAAAACAGGTGAACATAAGAGAAGGGGAAAAAAGAGAGGGAAGCAAACCATAAGAGACTCTAAACTACAGAGAACAAACTGACAGTTGATGGAGGGGGGCGGGGGGGTGGGCTAAATGGGGGATGGGCACAGAGCGGGGGCACCGTCGGGACGAGCACTGGGCTGAATCACGACATTCTACTCCCGAAACCAATTTTACCATATATGTTAACTGACTTGAATTTTAATAAAAACATGAAATTAAAGAAATCCATAGGTGATATCCAGGCCCTTCATGACTTGAAATGCACAGCAAAAGAATTTCTGATTAGTTCCCTTGCGCTTGGCAAACATGCCTTTCTCCGTCGGAAGCACTCAGTTTATGCCGCCTGAGTGACTTTTGTACAAATGTTCTGACTCAGACGACATGGAAATGATCATAAAACAGCTGAGAGACTGCAGATATCGTGAGCGTATATCTACCTTTTACTCCACAGAAAAATGCCGAAATTAGAAACCGCAGTCACCGGCGCCGGCGGGGCTCTCTGCGAAGGACACAGAAGTGAGCCCTCGGCGTGACCTGCCTTCCTCTGCTTCGCCGACGCGTACAGAGAAGCTTGTTAGAACGCAATTTAAACTGAAACACGATTGTACATTAAAAAGCTTAAGCCTAACGGGGACACATGATTTTTTTCATCAATATGCACATTTTATTCCTGGTTAATTATCTGTATCTTGGCTTCTGAGAAAGGAAACCAAGTCATAATAGATTAGCGTCCCTGCTGCCTTGTGCGTCTTAAAGGGCGAGCTGGCATTTTTGGCAGCATCGATGTGGCGGTCTGCGGAGGTCTGGATTAGCGTGTGCGTGTGTGTTAAATACATGTACCTGTGGGGCAGAGAGCCGTGGCCTCGCACAATGAGAGCGGGGCTCCGCTCCGTTCAGTGTGCCTCAGTGGCTCCTCCTGGATGTAACCAGCCCCCTTCCCTGCAGACCACCAGCCGAACTCACCAGATGGAGTTTATGCGAAAGCTGCTTATCAGATATCTTAAGACTTTGATTCTAAAGGTGTTTTTCTTATTTCTTTCCTGGTTCTTTACAAAACACTTGCTCAGAATCTTTCTTTATCAATAATTTTGTGTGTGTGTGTGTATGTATATATATATACATACACACACATAGATGTCATATATATGAAATACGTATCTTTTAAAAACAGATAACACTTTAAAACTTTAATTTTCATGTGTTTGTTTTGCATCAATACATCATGTTGCTCCTTTGATTGTCCTCGGAGAGGACACACACAGAAATGGATTAAACAGGGAAAATTGAGACTGCAGATAAGCTAGCATTCTTTTTTTATGTTTTTTATATATTTTTGAGAGACGGAGAGAGACAGCATGAGCAGGGGAGGGTCAGAGAGAGAGGGAGACACAGAATACGAAGCAGCCTCCAGGCTCTGAGCTAGCTGTCAGCACAGAGCCTGACACGGGGCTCGAACCCACGAACTGCGAGATCTTGACCTGAGCCGAAGCCAGACGCTTAACTGACTGAGACCCCCAGACGCTAGCATTCTTTGATCCTTTTGTTCAGGACTAGTAACTTTGGCAAGTTTGGGCATTTTTTACTCATTGCTTTTGTTTCAAAATTTTTCATATTTTCAATGAAAATGTATATACCCAACTTAAAGTAGAAAATGGAACAAAATTTATGATTAATATCACAATTGTAAGAGAATTACAGCTGATACTTTGTTTTCTTCTTCTACACACAGACAGATCCTGTCTTAGAGAAGCGGAACAGTACTTCGTGTCCTGCTTGGGCAGCTGGGACGAAACACCGCGGCCGGGCGGCTGGCCAACAGCACACCTCTCCTCCTCAGGCTCCGGAGGCCAGCGGTCTGAGTCTGGCTGCCGAGGAAGAGAGCTCTAGCGTCTCTCTCTCCTGAACGCACACCCGTGGGACCGCACTTCACTTGCTCCCCTGCTCACCTGTTCTCTTTCCAAATACAGTCACACTGGTAGTTGGGGTTTTGACATGTGAGTTTTGGGGAGACACACTGTTCTGTAAACATTGTCTTAACTGTGATCAATATTCCATGTTGGGACAGGTCTTTTTATTACCCCATTTGTAGTAGCTGAGTATTATTACACTAATTGATTTAACTAATGTTTATTGTTTTCAACTATGTTCTGATAATAAACATAATATTTCAGAACATCATTTTAGGTAAATCTTTATGTTTATATTATTACTCATTATTACTGTTCATTAATGAGACCTAAGAATACTCTTACTGCTTGTAGCATACTCTAACACCTTCCACGGCTGCTCGCGAGCCCTGCACTGGCAGCCCGAGCCAGCAGCCAGGCCTCCCCTCTACAAATCTGTAACTGTCTGTCACTGTTTTAATCTGATATGAGACTAAGATGATATTGAACAGTTTTTTTCACAGGCTTATTAGTTATTTGTATTTCTTCTTTGATGAGGTATCTGTTCATCTCTGACAATTTCTTAAAATGAAAAACTATTCACAATTTTATTATGTCAACGTTTTTTAAAAATGGTAAACACAAACCTAATCCCACACCTCAGTGTGTGTCCGGCAGAACTGAAAACGCGCACAAAACACACCAGTGCCGTCCCGTGTTCCTCTGATGACAACTGGGTAAATAAAATGTCCTCCCAAGATCACAGAGTCACAGAGTCACAAAAGATTGTATGAGCCCGTTTACATAAAATGTCCAAACAGGAAATTCTGTAAGACAGAAGGTGGTGGCCAGGCCCCGGGAGGCAGGCCGGGAGGGGGTGTGACAGCGGGGCATGGGCACCCCGCCTCCGTGAATACCCTCAAACCCAAACAGCAAACGAGAAACCGACAACCAATCTGTGCACCCAGAAAGAGTGGATTTTGTGCTTTGTGAATTATATCTCAATAAAGCTGTTACTAAAAAGGGGACATGGCACTTAAAGGTATGAAAAGACATGCAAACTCACTCATAATCAGAGAAATGCAAATGGCAGCTGAGAGAGATGCCATTTCTCGCCTGACGGACTGGGTAGAAAATCAGCCTTGTGTCGGTGAGGCAACAGGAGAATGAGCCCGGTCACCCGGCGCCAGTAGAACTGAAGCCGTTACAAGCCCTTTGAAGGAATATTTGGTAATATTTATCAAAACCACATACGTATTTATGCTTTCCTTCACTGACCCTCTTGGGGGGACTTTCGCCAAAGATGCATCTCCAACAATATAAAGTGCAAACGCACAAGCTTACTTTTGTGCATCTTTCCTCATTGTCTCACTGACGCTGCAAAATACTGAACATCGCCCGAATGGCACACGCGGGAGAGTGGGCATCGCCCGAACGGCACACGCGGGAGTGGGGGCATCGCCCGAACGGCACACGCTGGAGGGGGGGTGAAGAAACTCTGTTGCGTCCACGTGGTGGAGCGTCACGTCTCCTTAAAATCAGATCACATGAGAAAAATATCTGTAAAATGATAGAAAATGATTTCTAGGATATATGACTAGTGACAAAAAGCACAAAAAGGCCTCGAAAGTGCACGAGGCATAAAACAAAATGGAAGATCTTGTGTCTGAGTAAGTGCGGAGAGATCTCGCACAAACACGGCACGGGGCTGACGAGCCCGAGGGCAGGATGGCAAGGCCAGGACGGGGTGGGGCGCCGGCAACAGAGTGGGAGAGCCAGCACGAGAGACACTTCTTTGAGTAGATTTTGGCTTATTTCTTAGCAAATATCTACGTTGCTGCCTTGTTGATTCCCCCAAACTCTGCCTTTTAGCTAGATCCGCATTCATTCTGTCTGAGTAGTAACCATCGGTTGACTCTCTATTTTCAGCCATTCACAGCAGTTATTTTGACCACACTTCACTTGGCACATCATCCACAGCAGGAAGATGTTCCGAATTTGAATGAAAGCCAAGAGATTCATAAAATAGGGATGTCCCTTATGTCGTCTACTCAGTTATCGGCCTGGTCAAGATGGAGCAACTCATTTAGGCCCTACTCTACAGGTCTGCACAGAGATGGAGGTTGGTTGTAAATGAGATTTATATAGGCTGCCGCGTTCTCTGGAAAACCAGCCAGTCTCTCAAGAATGAAGTTGATCAAAAGTCCAGGTACAAAGCGCACTGGCTCTGCCTCCTTGTTGAGGCAGTGATTTCATTCTGTGTCGCTTGCCTGAACTTGTGGCATTTCTCCTAACCCACAGCTCAGCAGAGGGCTGTGTGATGGCCCTGACCCTCTGTCCCTTCCTGCTGGGGAGACCTGACTTAGACCTTGTGGAGCACTTCCCACCCCGGCGGGCCGTCTGGCACCTGAACAGGCTATCAAACCAATGAAGAAAATGAATGAAGACGTCCATGAACAGTGAAGGCGCAGAGGAAGCGCCGCCCTCCAGACCCAGGAAACCTCTGCTTCCCCGACTCCTGACGACTGTGAGGCCACTGACCGGGGCTATCTCCTTCGGGCAGAGCGCTCATCCCATTTTGTGGGGCCACCGGAAAACAAGTCCGTTCTGGCCACAGCATCTTCCTGATTTGGTTCAAAAAGTCTGCTTCTTCATCCCTCCCACAACCACACAGGCACAAAACACCATTTAAAAATGATCACCAATGCAGCCAGATTTTTAAAGATACACACAAAAAATAACTTTGTAACAGTAAAAAGACAATGTGAACCAGGTCAAGTGATACTTGCTGGGGCCAGAAAGGGTCTGACCACAGAGACCAGCCCCTCACCCACCTCTGGGCCCCTTGTGGGGCTGGTCTTCCCACCTACTCACTGCAAACGTCAGATTTGTACTGATTTTGAAGAGAAACCCTGCATAGTCCTACATTTTTTAGTTAAAACAATCCTGGGTGTAGGTTCCCAGGGCTGTGCCCTGGTGGTGAGGGCCCCACCCCCCGGCTGTGGCTCCTCCCACCCCCCAAACCTGGACCCTGGAACCAGCGCCAGGTGTCTGTCCATCTGCCTCCTGCGCCCCCTCTCTTCCGCTCCCTCCGTGGCGTCACTGTGCCCTCTCAGGGCTGTGGGAAAGAAAGCTGGCCAGGAACCCCTGGGAGATGCCCCTCCTTCCTGGCGCAGGGTGGACGCCAGGCTGCACCCTGGGCTGGGCATGGATGTGAGCTGGGAACCCACGAACCGCGAGGCTCAGGAGGGAAGACGCAGGTGCGGGGGTCATTGACCTACATCCTTAGATGTAGCCTTAGGGTGGATCACCAAGCAGCAGGACTGCCCCAGGAGAAGACCCGGGACCCCCCAGGAACACCCACTTAGAGGAGACAGCAGCAGGTGGGCGGGGGCGGCTGCGGACGGCCGCGCGTCCCCGGCGCCCTCTGCACCTGTGTGGAGTGCCCGTCCCCGGAATCACGGGCACCCACCTCCGCAGCCCCTTGCCCACCCTGCCGGGCGTGGGGGAGGACGGGGGGAGGCTCCGGGGCGCCCCTCTCCCGGCCTACGGGGGTCTGGCACCGGGCGGCCCTCGGGCCTCACCTCATGCCAAGTCTTGGTGTCCCTTTCTGGGCTCCAAGTTCACCTTTCACAGATTTCAGAGTCCTCTGCTTCTAGACTTTTATCCCCCCATATCAGAAACCAGTAAAACAAAACAAAACAAACATATTAACTTCTGTTGATGTGGTAAGAGGGTAAGGGTAAAGATTTCCCAAGAGTTCTCATCCCAAGGAAGAGAATTGTTCCCCTTCCTTTTTGTTTTTTTTTCCCTTTTGGCCTTTCTCTGCACCGTATCCCTGGGAGACAATGGACATGCCATGTCCTGCCGTGTGAGTCACGGTATGTGAGTCATCCCAAGCTGTGCACCTAAAACTTACTCAGGAAGCATGTCACTTAGAACTCAACAAAACTGGGGGGAGAGAATCAGGCTAGTCCTTAGGAAGCTTCCAGGGAAGGTGCCGGGTGTTTGCCGGTCAGTGATGGTAGATTTCTGCGCAGGCAGCAGGAGCGAGGTGTTTTCTGCGGTGGAGGGCGTGACGTGCACAAGTTCCAGGCAGCTGAGGCGCCCGGCCACGTTCTTATCCCACCACTGAACGCGATGCCTGCTCTGTGGGTGCTTTGGGCCGACCCTTCCTGGAAGCCTCCACATGGCTAGAGAAGCTCTGGAGAATAAGAAGGGAAGATGCTCTGTGCCGGGAACATATCCAAAAAAGCATTTTCTGGAAACGATCTTCCGCCTTGCTCCTATTTTTAAAAGCAGAAATGGCTCTTTGAAGAGACAAAGGCCAGGAGGGAGCTGGGGCCATCGCTCCAGGTGGGGTCCAGGGGTCACTGTTCTAACGGCTCTGCCTGCCGCTGGGGCAGAGCCCCCATCCTCTCCGTCTGTGGTCTGAGGAAGAGGGGAGGGAGCAGAGAACATCGTGTGGAGAGGGTCCTGCTTCTCTTCGGGGCTGGAAAAAAGTTCTACTGGATGTGTGTTCCCCCTCCATCTTTAAGTATGTTTTCATGTCCAAATATCATTGGGTTCAACTCAGAGAACACGTCAGAGCAATGTGATGTGAAATTCTAGAGCCTCCAAAGAGATGTAAATTAAAGTTCTACAGTATATGGTCTCTGAAGTGGGTCTCGGTTAAACAGTGTTTATTGAATTTTCTTTGATTGTATATGTGTGTGGCGGGACACATGTCTGAGCAGATGACAGAGGCAATCTCATCTTCTGAGTCTTAGTCCCATATGTACATGCTGTCCTTCCAATAGCTTGTTCTAGAAAACTATCACGGTACTCATGGGAAAATAAAATATTATTTATATAAAAATTCATTAATTGCATCACACTTATTTCCAAAAAAGCACTGGAGGCAGTTTTTGTTTCATACATATATATATATATACACACACACACATGACGTGTGTGTGTGCGTGTATGTGTGTGTGTGTGTGTGTGTGTATGTGTACAGTTAAAATAAGAAGGAAAAGTTTTAAAATGTGAAGTTAGGGAAAGGAGACTAGTATCAGAGGTCGGGAAAGACACGATCAGTGTGAAGGAGAAGTAAAATGCTTACAAATCTTCAGATGCCTTTATTTGGCGCCTTTGGTTTCTTCTGTCTGGATTGTCGCAAACCACCGAGATCCTCCACTGCCGGCCTCTCTCCTTTCCCATCCCGTTGCCACAGCTGGCTTTCTCAATACGTGTTCGATCAGACCATTTCTCCGTGTGGATTCATTCGAGGACACTCCTGACCCCAGGACGGACCCTGACAGCTGAGCAGGTGTGCAGCCTGAGTACCTGCGGCTCACCTTGAGGCCCCACTGCTGAGCACGCCTGAACTTGCTGTTTTCCACTCTTCTTCTTTATCTGGCCAGATAGCTCAGCTTTCCCCCCTACTTTCTGATGCAAAAAAAAAAAGGCTGGGGTTTCCTCTCCCAAAGTCGCAGAGCCTTCTAGTACAGAACTCAAACACGGTGGTTTCCTGACGCATGGCCCTGAACCAGCCTTGAACCTGCTCCCCGTCGCCCAGCTCCCCTCTCATGAGGTGACAGCCGGCCCTCCTGAAGGCCTCCCAGTGCACCCACAGGAAGCCCAGGAACTGGGAGCCGCCTGCCCGCTGTCCTCCAGAACAGGGTGCCTTGTGCCCCACAGGTAGGGGGCCGCCCAGCAGCCTGGCCGCAGCTCTGCAGGACGAGGCCTGTCCGTCCTTCCTCCCTGTCTCCAGGCCTCACGGGGCAGCTGAGTACATGAGAAAATGCCTGTTGATCAAATAATCGAATGGTTGCTAGAATGGCAGAAAGAGGTAGAGACGGAGATAAAGACAGAGATGAGAGGGAGAAGAAGGAACACAAAGGGTATCAGCCATCTGAGGAAACACGCTCACATTTACAGGAGTGAAACTCCTTTGGAAATTTTCCCGGTCTAAATTCTGGATGAGCGCTCAAGGCAGCTCTGTCCACAAAGCACCGCAAGCGGTTGCCTCCGCGGGTGCGCAGTGGCTGAGCGACCTCCCTTGGGAAGCCATTTCTTATCATGACATCTGAAGGCACATGTTGAATTGTAGCTCGGTGACAGCACTCCCCGGGGGCCAAGCCAGTGCTGTCAGGGGAAGCTTTCTGATGATTTACGCGGATGTCAGGCCGAACTCCGACGCGGCAGGAATGAATGGTTGGCCTGTCCCGAAGGCCCTCGCCAAAGTACCACTGTCTCAAGACGGCCTTTGACAAGAGATAAATAGTATTACTTCAAGTCAGACAGCCTTGCATCCTGGGGAAGCACACATTCCTCAGCGTTGGCTAAAACAGAGACGCCATATGCTTTCGCCATCAGAGTGTGTTACCGCAGCTTCTCAATATGTAGAAATAGGAACTACCTCCCTCTTTAAGTACAAATCATGGCCTTTTAAATATATTTAATTTCTTAGATGGAACAACAGTTTCAAACTTCCCTTTTAAATTCTGAATAACTTCTTGTTTGGTGACAAGTGCAAGGGGACTGCCGAGTTCTCAGGACATGAGTGGAAGCCAGGCTGTGCCCCCGGCTCCGGCATCTGCTTGCTCACCCAGCCGCCAGCAGCGCCGCTGCACGGGCCCGTTCTCTCTCGTTTATCCACAAATTCCACTTTCAGTAACAACTGAAGAAAGGATTGAATAAAATGCAGACTTTGAGACACTTAAATCAAATTAAGCATTTTATGACAAATAGGTAACAGAAGGAAGGTGAAGTATTTTATTCTGGAAACTGTGGCGTTGCCCACCTTGCTTTCCTTTGGCTCTCAGCCTCGCATGGGGTGGGGGGATGGCTGGGCTTTGCTGAGGGAGTGATCAGGGCTGACTCGCTTTGCCCCCAGCAGACTCTCAGCTGTGGGAATGTTCGCTGTGCAGGCAGGTCGTCCCTTGATCACACTTCTAGCTGCATTTGGAGCCCCCCACCCGGCACCCCCAGTGTCCAAGGCTTTGGGCGTGCCTGACCCCTCCCTCCCTGACTATTCCTTTCAAGCTCCTCTCCCGGAAACAAGAGTCTGAAGACTGGTTTTAACAGAAGTTAATACATTTAAAAAGTATAGATTCTTAGAGGAAAAAAGACAATTCTTTTTGGAATCTTCTCAAACCCATGCAATGATCTCATGTATTGAGTGAGGGCTCATCGTGTGTAGAGAATCCCGATTGCGGACATGGAAGGTCCAACGCGGAGGAAATCCACGTGTCACATAAAAAACATTCGTTCGGTCAGTTGCGTTAGCTCGCCCTGTTCTGTCTCCTGAGGGCCTTCTGGGCCAATTTCTGAGCTCCGATTCTGAGCTCTGAATCAGAAACACTAAATACAGAGTTAACTGGTAGAAGGAGCTGACGTTAAGTGAGTCTGCTTGGCTCTTGGCCTGATCGTCGTCCGCGGTATTTCCCTAAGGGTTTCGTTTAAAAGCAATCTGGCTGACTTATTGGACTTACACTGTTACCGGCACAAACGGAACGAGGCTCCGGTGTGAGAAAGTCATCTCTCACAGCGAGGAGCACCAGGCGCCAGTTCCCCACCAGCCTCACACTGCGGTTTATGTGCGTGTACAGTCTCTTTCTAAAGAATTTTAAAAGGTGGAATTTACAAATCATATATTGTTTGAAATAAAATACTGTTGACTTTAAGGAACTAGACTGTAATAGAATTATACTCACACTGTGCTATCTGGGTTACTTTTCTGGGTTTCCTTAAAGTAGGACAAAACTGATAAAATTCTAAACATTTCAACCATAAATTGCTTTTCTATTTAACTTCACACAAAAGAAACAGTATTTCAAAATTTTCTGAGATCTCCCAGGAAAATATTGTAGTTGACTTCCATCTTCTTATTCAGCATCACACAAATCCTTAGACAATAACTTATAGGAAATATGACCTCTTCGTAACAGGCATGTCTGTCTTCTTCCTCCCCAAATTGCCAATTACTCCAGTGGTTATGTTTTCAGCATATTTATAGAGAATGAATTATTTATACAGGTGGCTGCTGAAAATGAAACACCCTTCAGAATTGAAACTAGAAATTGTACATCTGAAGAGTATGAGGGATTCTGAAGCCTGGGATCACAGGGTCACACTCTTTCTAGAGACTGTGGCTTTCAATATTGCTCGTTTTATTACGCCGTACAAGGTTAGGGTTTCTGGGGCATCTCGGCAGATTTAGCATCTCCCAGAAATCTTCTAAAGTAACCAGTACATTAAAAATTGTCTTTGGGATAAGAAGGTAAAGCCACATGAAATGATAGCCTTCTTTTAATCTGAGTACTTTCCCCATATTGGCTTTCTTGTAGACAACAGGCTCTTAAATCAAATAAATATAGAAAAATAAATCTATCTGCCAAGTTGTTTTTTCTGGGAAGGGCAATCAGGTTTCCACCTCATAGAGCTCAGGCACTTCCAAACTCCTCCCCCCATATACGCCCCGCCCACAGCCTCCACCATCAGGCTGCCCCAGCTACAGGTGCACCCACAGCCAGGCTGGGAGCAGGGGGGCAGTGCTGGCGGGGGCGGGGTCTCAGGGGCTGCCCCCCCAACACAGAGCGTGAGAACCCTGCACCCCCCTGAGGCCTGGGGCGCCCAGGCCTACAGATTAAAGAAGCTGTTTCCTCTTGGGGGCGCAGGCCCACTACTCAGAGGACACTAACCTGAGACAAAGGAGGCAGGAAAGTTGGGAACATGCGTGTGTCACTGCGCAGGACCCTGGCCCGCCTGCCCAGGTGAGGCCGACACCATGTCTCAGTGGCTTAGGCCAAAGATTTTGCATTAATCTCTAATGTTTTCCTTTCTTTCACACCCCAAATCCAATCCTTCCAGAATCCTAAAGGCTCCACCTTCAAAATACAGTTGACCGCTGAGCAAGGGGGGCTGAGAGTTGGCTGTGCTGACCCTCCCGAAGTCGAGAATCTGCATATAACTCTGGACGCCCCCAGACTGAACTGCTATCAGCCTGCTGGTGACCAAAAGCCTCACCCATGACAGCCTGTTAACCCCTGTTTGGTACATATCGTGTATTCCATCCTGTCCTCTGACGAGGAGGTGAGCTGGGGAAGCAGAGGTCGTCAGAGAATCATGGGAAAGAGCACAATGCAGCGCTGGGCTGTTTACTGAAAACATCCACTCGAAGTGGACCCGCGGCTCAGACCCCGGGGGTCTCACTGGGCTCCCGCAGGTGCCCACCTCCTGCCCGAGGAGGGCCTGTCCTGCTCAACACAGGAGCCAGTGAAGGTGTCAGACTCCACACCTGCACTCCTCTGCTCAGAACCTAGAACCTTCCAGAGGCTCCGGCTTCGCTCCGGACGAAAACTCCTGCCCCCCCCCCCCCGCCTGTGAGGCCCCCAGTGCCCCCGGTGCCTCCTGTCCTCCTCGCCTGCCCTCTCTTTGGCCAGACTGTTTCTCTGGTGTTCTTTGGCCACGCAGGCATTGTCAGGGCCTCTGCAATTGCTGTCCCTAGTCTGGAATGTTCCTGTCCCGTGGAGCCTCTTGGTCCCGTCTGAGCTCACACATCCCCTCAGTGAGGTTGCCTGGACTGTGTGGTTTGAAACCTCAGCCCCTTCTACACCACTGCTCCTTGCCTGTACTCTCCCTTTAACCGTGGCAGACACGGAAGCACCTGCCTCGTCAGCACCGCACTCTGTCCTTGCCGCACCTGCTCGCCGGCCACCACCATTCTGCCGTGTTCCTGCCACACCTGCTCGCCGGCCACTGTTATTCCACTGGCAGGAGGCAGCCTTCTCGGAGATCCACACTTTGGCCGGTTTTGTTCAGTGACGTGTTTCAGATTTTTAGAAAACAGTTTATAGCCTTCAATCAAGACAAATCACACTAGTTGCCCGACTTGCTCTAACGTTGGCAAATGTGAGAGTGGCTTCCAGCAGACCCCTCCCTGCTCCACGCTCTCTGACCTCCACACAAAAGCTAAAAAGTCTGCAGAGTAATGTGAGCTGATAGAAGAGATAAACATATGTTTAAAACAGTGAATTCGCAGACCTCCGCATGCACAGTAAATATTTTAAGGAGTCTCTGAGGCCAATATATAATAGAAGCCTGACTTCCTTCCACCCCCGAGCCAGCCCCGCACCCCACCCCCAACACTGACCAGCTCTTCTCTGCTGAGAAGCAAACATATCTAATATTAGCCTAATTGAACCTGATTTTGGCTGCCCACACAGTCCGCATTCCTAGATCAGGTCTGCCTGACCGTCCGGCCTGGGTGCTGCCCAGCAGCAGTAAGTGTCTGATGTCTACATCAGTAGATGAGGCATTTCCCATGAAGTGCTCCAGGATATGAGAACGTAGTTACATGTCACATAGGTCTTGTTTCAAAACTTAATCCCCACAAAAGTCTCTTACTTTATCCCAGATGATAGGGTGTAATTCACTTTACAGTCGAGAAAGGCCTGCTGTCCAAAGGAGGGCCCAGCTCTGGAGCCCCGGCGGGGGCGGGGGGGGGTTACAGCCCACGAGGGCTACAGGATCACCTCGCGTGCGCTCCACACTGCGGCCAAATACCAGCCACGCTCCAGAGGAGGCGCGTCCCACTGGCAGCACGAGGTCCAGTCTCCCCCCACCCCGCCGCGGTGTCGGCCGTGGGGAAGCTTCCGTCTCCCGTGTTCAGTGTTCTCACGTAACGACCGCGATAGAGTAAGCCTCTAGTGTCTACAAAATAATGAAATTAATTTTTTGCGGAATCTGACTCATAACAGTATGTTGTAACTGTTGTGTTTACATAGTTTTTATTTCTTAAAAAATTAATATCAGTTTCCTTCAGATAAATATTCCAAAGTGGAGTTGTTGGATCTCGTGGTCAGGGGCCAGTGACTGCACCATTTGCACCCTCCCCACCCGGGATGTACAGCCCAGACCTAGCTGGGTCCCATTTTCTCCATGTTCTTGCTAAAATGTTTCATCTTTTTTCTCCTTAGACAATCCTCATCCTCACCAGTGCGAGGTGGTGTCTCACTGCAGTTCGGACTTGCGTTTCCCTGACGACAAGTGTGTCGCACATCCTTTCAGGGGCTCGTTGGCCGTCTGCAGGTCTTCTTTGGAGGGACGTCTGTTCAAGCCTTTGCCCATTTTTTAGTTAGAGCATCTGTTGTTTTGTTGCTAATTGCTATAAGGAGTTCCTTTTGTATTCTGGACGTTAATCCTTATCAGATATACGGTTTCTACATATCTTCCCCATCCTATAGTTTGCTTTTTCGTCCTGTTGTTTCCTGTGTTGTGCAGAAGCTCCTGACTTTGATACAGTGGATGCTCACTGCGGCTTTATCGACAATGGCTGGGGTGTGGAAGCAGCGGTCCACGGATGGATGGATGGATGAAGAAACATGATATATATATACAATGAACTATTACTTGGCCACACAAAATGAATTCTTGCCATTTGTGACGAAACACATGAACCATTATGCTAAGTGAACTAAGTCAGGCAGAGAGAGACAAATACCATAGGATTTTACTTCTATGTGGCATCTTTTGTTTAAAGATGAGCTTATAGATGCGAGAGCAGATTGGTGGTTCCCAGAGGTGGAGGTGGGGCGTGGGGAGGAGTGAAATGGGCGAAAGGGGCCACAAGGTACAAAACTTTTAGTTATAAAATAAATAACTCGTGGAGCTGCGGTGTGCAGCATGGTGATTGCAGGCAACCACACTCTAGCACATACTTGAAAGTTGCTGAGAGAGTAGATGTTGAAAGTTCTCGACACAAGAAAGAGGACTCGTTACCTGTGCCTCCCCCAGGCCCCACGTGCTCCCAGGAGCCACTCTGTCCGCACCCGAGGGGAACGCGCGCTGAGGGCCGGGCACGGCCCTTTGCCGAAAGCTGTGCTTCTGCAGAGACAGATGCGGCAGGCCGCCTTAAAACTTCCACCGAGTACATTGCCCTGGCTTCTGCCTTTTAGAATGTCTCTTTAAAAATGTTTAAATGCAGATCACGTGCAAAACCGTTTGATATATTTGCAGACTCACCAGAAATCACCATACAAAACCCCCCTGGATACCAAGGGGAAACGTTAACACACTTCTCTGTTTTCCCTTTTGGGAGATAACTAGCCAAATATTTGCTGGACAATAATATTAAATTATTTGAGATGATTGATGTGAAGGCATTGCAGTTTACTGATTAGCGAATTGAAGAGAAGTCAGGCTGTGTGGCCGTACGTTTTGTTAGTAGTCAATCATCTGCACCACAGATAACATTAGCCACGGTTTCTGGGTGTTACTGGAAACGCCTTGAAATGAGGCTCCCGGCTTCCGCCATGTCAGTAAGGCACACGAGGGACTTGCCCAGGCTGCATTTTTGGATCTTCTTATGGCAACAATTCAGGAATTACTTTTCTGGTTCTAAACTCAGATAACCTATTTTCCTCACCTTTTGGTACAAACGGTGGTGCTGGCTATGGATTTCCTGATCGCCTTGGTTTTTAAGCAACTGTTCGCTGTGACTTCAGATCCTCAGTGCGCACTTCTGAACCGCGCCAGGAAGCAGGCCACATTCACATGTGGCTGTAACTAAGCACAAACAGCATTTCTTCTGCAAATAATGCAATAGCTTACAGAGCAGAAGAACCAGTAACAAAGGCAGGAAAGAAGATGCAGGCTGCCCTAAGGATACGAGCCCACTGCGGGCACGTCCTGAAGACGCGAGTCACATTGGAGTCTGAGGTTCCGTGCGCAACAGGTGACAGTGTAATTGGACACTGCTGACCACAGTGGCAGCCCCGCCAAGCCGAGGCTCCATCTGCACACATTCACCCATTTCACCCGTGAGCCTTTGCTCATGAAACACACGTTACAGGGCAAGTTCTCAATCCTGCTTTGTCTTATTACAAAAAAAATGTTTCCACTGTGACTCCCTTCTACTGGAACACACAAAAGGTGATTAATTCAGATTAAATTCTCAAAATATTATATAGTTTTTACCTTTCCTACCTCCTTTGTTTTCTTCAGTCACTATCCTCCTAAAACCTCGGAGGTCAGAAGAAGAAGGGAAGAAGGAGAGAATTGTGTTAGTTCATCTTCGTGAAATCCCGCAAGGCCTCACGTTGACTTTCAGAGGAACACAGCCCCACCCACTCTGAATCTTCTTTCTCGGGAAAAATCCCCAAACGCGTAACTTTACTGCAAATCAAACTGAGTGTGGGGACAGGACTGAGCTAGGACCAGACAACCTCCGTCTACAGACTAAGTCTCGGTCGGTTCGCGTGTGGCACACCTGTGTTCTCCACAAGCGAGCTCTGCCTGCTGTTTCTGTACCAAACACGTGTGATCAGGTGCTCCCCGAGACACAATTTCTAGCCATTAGGAATCTAATTTCAAACCAGGTTTGTGATGTTACTGTCGCAGTGGCCAGGCTGGAGAGGGCTTGCGCTCGCAAGCCATCACCCAAAAGCCAGCGTTGGAGCCAGTGGACATGGAGGCACTTCTAAACAGTGCTCCCTCCTGCCCCCGCACTGCAGCCTGGGAGGGGACTGGGCCGCGGGGCTCAGGTCCCTCCAGGGAGGCCGTGTGGAGGCTGGTACCCTGCGGGAGGCCGGGAACCAGCACACCCGGTGGGAGGTGCCAGACTGAACCAGCAGCCGGTCCCACAGAGCTGTGTGCGAGGCCTTGGAGGGGACTTACACCAAGTGCGGGCACCACCATCCTGGCTGACAGCGCCCGGGAGGTGAATGAACACCCAGGAGCAGAATGCACCTGCTCCCGTGAGCATGCGTTCTGGGCAGACAGAGCCAGTGGGCCACGTGTTCAGGGAAGAAAAGAAACTGGAAGGCACATGTTGCTGTTACACAGGTATGTGTTTATAAACTGTCCCGCGTTAGGGTTTATGCGTGAGGATTTATCCCCAAGCGTGAAGGATTGCTGGGAAAGGCCTCCAGCTGCCCGGGGTTCGCTTCAGTTTGGTAAAGCAAGAAGGGGAAGATGCGCTTCCCCCACAGCCCACTGAGTGTTTCTCTGCTCTTATGCAGCAGCAGGCTCCGACACTCGTGTATCTACGCTCCCTGAAAATTCGTTGGCCAAACGTTGGAGCACCAAGCGGGGGCGTCCTTTGTCCTTATGTCCCTGTTTTCCGGGTGAAGAAATAGCTTTAAATGTTACATAACTGCCCGTGGCCTTAGTATGTGGAAGGTGGGCTTAAAAATGGAATCTGTCAAACGCCAAGCTCATGATGTGACCATGACTTACTAAAAACCTTAAAGGTCCAGGTAACATGGAGAAAGTGCTAAGGAATTTGCTTGGTATTGGGTGAGTTTCCAGTAAGAAGACACAATCCACCTACCATGACCTTCTGGGTCCAAATCTGCCACCGTCCACACTGAGAGGGCAGCTGTGACGTGTAAACAGACACACAGGGTTAGGAGCAGACACGATCCACGAGCAGGTCTGCCTGTCCTGGTCCAGCAAAAACCCTCGTCAGAGCATCCTTGTGCTACAACTCCCCCAAGAGCCAGGGACACGCCGCAGTGCGATGAGGACCTTGCATTCAGACTGTGTAAGAAAACGTACTCAGACCCTCCTCACTGACCAGCACTTCTCAAGCCTCCAGCAGGCTCTGTCCTTGGGAAGCAGAGACAGGATGTCAAATTAGGAAGGTCAAGGAAAGATCAAAGCCAAGTCCTCAGATGAAATCCACCCTCATTATTGTAAGTGACACAAAGACCGTTGTTTCGATGTACACAGTCAATGGGAAATGATTTCAGATGCGTGCAGCTGAGCTCTTCCTTCCTTATCTGCAGGGTTTCCAGATGATTCAGACAACCAAGCACAAGAAGAAACAGGAAGGAGCCTGATGCCTCTGTCCTTGCTGATGATGGGACATGGGTCTGAGTCTTGAGCCCCAGGGCTCCCTGAAGACCAGGGGACATTGTCTTTTTTTTTTTTTTAAAGTTTATTTATTTATTTTGAGAGAGAGAGCAGGCACAGGGGCGTGCGCAAGGGGAAGGGGCAGAGAGAGAGAGAGGGTGAGGGGGAATCCCAGGCAGGCTGTGCAGCACCGGCCACCGCAAGCACAGAGCCCGACGGGGGCTCGAACCCCCAGACCCAGAGATGGGGACCTGCGCCGGTCCCTGGAGCCCCGGGCAGCTGTGTCCCCCCGAAGACGCCCGGCCATCGCCCCTCCCAGAACCAGGGCCGCAGTGCGTGCGGAGGGTGCAGTGTACGGGGTCACGTGCCATGGAAGGCCCGCGAAGCTTCGTCCGCTCCGCTGGGCGCCCAGAGAGCCCAGATGACGGGAACTCGGGCTGTTCTGCAGAACTCACAAGACCCGCGGGATTTCGCGCACGCCCTTGGCAGGTGCACACCATGCAGAATGTGGTGTGTCCCCGCGTACCTGCCGCGGGAAGTGGCGGCGGCCATTCCTGGGGGCGTGGGTCCCGGGCAGAGCGAGGCAGCGTCCCTGCTGAGAGCTGGGGCCGCCAGGCGGGGCGCCTCCTGCACCGCGGGTCGGCCTTTCATTTACGAGATGTGGCTCATGTCAGCCCCTACCTGACAGAGACCGTCTGAGCCAAGCACCTGTTGATGTGTGAGGAAGGTTTCGTGCAGTGCAGCGTGTACAAAGCCCCAGAAAGTGCTAGCTTACAGAGTAAACACGCAGTGGGGGGGAGGAAAGGGGCCATTTAGTGGAAGGTCTTCTCTGTGAACCAAGAGTCGGGAAATTTCTCAGTGGGCAGCAGTGGGTCGGTAAGAAAAATCGTAACAAAAGGGATTATGTTATAAAAGCCCTTTCTGAGGACTGATGTGGAGCCGGGGAGAGACGCCCACAGCATCTGTTTGAAACGGGCCGGTGGGAAGGGCCAGTCTCCCCTGGGCTGGTGGCCGCGGGGACAAAGGAGGACGAGGTCCGGGTGAACTGAGGGCTGTGTCTGTGAGCGCAGGAAGGCGGTTGGCAGAGAGGGAGGAGGAGCGGCACACAGGCTGTCGCGCTCCCCCTTCCAGCCCCGGGTCCCGGGTCGCCCGAGTGAAGACACAACTGGTCCTCAGTCCAAGTCCGGGCCAGCCATGCCTCCTGTCGGCCACTGGGGACCCCAGCCCGCTCCCAAGTAGCAGGGCCCGAGCGGGGCACCCTGGCAAGTGTCTGGTGACAAACGTCCCCCTCTGAGGACACCAGCTGCCCACACTGCGTGTCCGTCTGCTCAGCACCGCCAACTGCCCTGGGCTTCCCTCCAAGGTGGTGGGACCACCCCCACCCCCACCGAGGGCTGCCACCTCCTCACATGGGGTCTGCTCTGGCTTCCGCCCAGAGACGCCCAGCGTCCTCCTGCCGAAGGGACACCTCCCTTCTGGAAATCTCTGTCACTTGCAAAAGCAGTTACCGGACTCGAAAGCCGAGAAATACCTGGGACCCTAATATTTACATCAGACGAGCAGGTGCCTGTGAGGAGGGACCGCCCCCAAACCACAGGGTCACCAGGAGCAGCAGTGATGCCTTCCCGCGCTGAGCCACCTCCCGCGCTGAGCCTCGCTGGGGACAGCGTCTGCCCGGCACGGGTGCCGGCGGGGCTCCTGTGAACCCGCCCCACACCCCTCTTCTCCTCCAGCTCCGGCAGCGGGTCGGATCGCGGAGCCCGCGTGCTGAGGGCACTGATTTAGTCCTGTCTTCCCAGGGATCAGACTCCCAGACGGAAAGAGGAGCCTGCCCCAAGAAAAAAAAGAGGCTTTTAAATGACACAATAACATCAGTATTTGGGAAAAGTGGGAAACGAAGACAGAAAACAGCAGGGCTCCTAACAGCCAACATCTTACCTCTGCAGGGGCCTGTCCGCAGGGCGTGTGCCAGATGATCTCAGGAAGCTACAGCCGTTTCAGAAGCTGGCAGGCCGACTCCCCTCCGTGTGGCCCGTGGTCTCCGTCCCACAGCGGCTCCAGCCTTTAGAACTTCAGAGGAATCCTCGGTCTCTTCATCTTCTTCATACCTTGAGTCGTGCAGGCTGCTGGCAAAGTGTGTGCAAGGCCCAATGGCTCCCCACACTAGGGCCTTAGCGTCTCTCAGAGCAGACGGGGCCCAGCCTCCACCCGTGCTCAGGCTCCGTCCTCCACTGCAGCCCACGGTGGGGGTCTCTGCTCGGCTGCCTACATGCAGGATGACAAATGTGAGCTGCTCTTCCTCTCAAACCGTCAATGGCTCCCACCTGCTGGGGCAAAGCCCACGTCACAGAAGCTCCAATGGCCGTGCAGATCATGGATTCCGGTGTCTCTCGTCCCCTCCATCCCCGAGGGCCACTCCAGCCACGAGGAGCCCCTCACCGGAGCACTCGCCCCTCCTCTCCTGATGCAGATTCCCAACCTGCTGCCAAATGTGGCTCAGCTGCCCCTTTCCAAGGAGGCCTTCTCATCCCATTATTTAAATTACCCTCCTCCAGGCCCTTCCAGAACCTCTCTCTGTCATTTCCCCTCAGCACATTCCCTCATCTGGTACGCCAGGTGTTTCAGTCGTGTCTCAGGGTCTGACATCTGCGAGGGGAGAGACTGACATCTGTTTTATTTGCTCTACGGTCCCTCATCCTTAAGACCAGGCACCGCACATTGAAGGTTACTGTGTCTGCTGCATGGGTAGGTGACCCCGTGAACCATTCAGGGTACTGTGATGTCAACACCAGCCTTTCATCTGTTGCAGCTTTTGAGTACCTTTCGAGGTTAAACATAACCTACGTTATTTCTTCCTTCCCCTGGGAACCTCACGATCTTCCATGTTTTTTCCCCCGTCCTGACAGGAAACAGTGCAACTTCTTCTCCCAAAGCGCTGTGGACACTGGTGTCACATTAGTTAGACGTGGAGGCGGCTGGCCCCGTGCCTGGAGGCCTACGGGAGCAAATGACCCGAGCCCGGAAGTGCCCTCTAGGTTCAAACCGAAACCCAAGGCTCTACGCTGTGGCCAGGCGGCCACTTCCTTCCCTGCTTCGGCTCCTGCGGTGAGGTCTGTCCAGCACGTCACAGCCTCCATGCCACTGTCCACCTGTGGTTTGGTTCAGATAAACTCTTAAGATTTTAATACGCCTCAGTTTATCTTTTAATACTGGATTTATGGAAGCATTGATAATTTATTGGTAAAATAAGTAAGTATTACAAAAAGTGCAAGATAACAATAAGGCAGAGAGATTTCAAAATTGAGGAGTGTGACACGGAGGAAGAAGATCCTGGAATTCTAGAATTGTAGCGGAAGCGTTGCTTTTTTTTTTTTTTAATATTTTATTGTCAAATTGGTTTCCACACAACACCCAGTGCTCTTCCCCACAAGTGCCCTCCTCCATCACCTCCACCTCTTTTCCCCCTCCCCCTTTCTCTTCAACCTTCAGTTCATTTTCAGCATTCTATAGTCTCTCAAGTTTTGCATCCCTCTCTCTCCCCAACTCTCTTTCCCCCTTCCCCTCCCCCTGCTCCTCCATTAGGTTTCTCCTG
>PJEM01012890.1:0-44147 GCA_004023845.1 Helogale parvula
TCATGCAAGGCGAAATAAGTCAGGCGGAGAAGGACAGATACTATATGTTTGCACTCATAGGTCTAACAGGAGAACAGGAGAAACCTAATGGAGGACCAGGGGGAGGGGAAGAGGGAAAGAGAGTTGGGGAGAGAGAAGGATGCAAAACTTGAGAGACTATTGAATGCTGAAAATGAACTGAGGGTTGAAGGGGAAGGGGGAGGGGGGAAAAGAGGTGGTGGTGATGGAGGAGGGCACTTGTGGGGAAGAGCACTGGGTGTATATGGAAACCAATTTGACAATAAACTAAAATTAATTAATTAATTAAATAAAATCACACACACACAAAAATAAAAAAAATCTAAAAAAGAAAAAGAACTTGTGTCACGCATGGACTTGTGGACTGGTAGAATTCTCTGTAGTGTACCTGGAGCACAAGATAGCTGTTTTGTTAAAAGTCTCCCAAGTGTCAGTATTTATAGGTTCTTCCCTTGGGACAGATGGTTTCTCCAGAAGGAAATATTCTACTTTCCTGTTTGGGTGACATAAGAAAGTTTTCCAACTTTCTAGAAGCCGAGCAGGCAGCCTGGCAGAAGCATTGGGTGTGATAATGGTGAGAGAGACTGTGAACTCATCCTACTTTACAGAACTTTTATTTAATCCTCCTGAGTTAAGTAAAACACAATAAAACTATTGTCCATTGTGTTGATATATAAACCAAGAAACGTACTCTTATCTTGAGAACAAACCTTTCTTCAGAGACAGAGAAGGTGCATTCAACTGACTAAGAGGGCTTAAGAGAATCAGTCATTATAATTAATGCTTCCCAGTACTTCTAAAAGGTCTATGAAAGTTTGAACAATGATATGACCACCATCTGCCAGGGCTATTGGTCCTCAATCCCAGGGCCAGTCAACATGTAATTCAGCTCCCAAAATTCAATTTTATTTTAGAGTTCTTAGAGTTTTCTCCTAGAACCATCCTCAGCAGCATCTGCCATAGGTTGGATTCCCTGAGATTCTGAGACAGAAATTTGCAGGTGATTGCAGAGATAGGAAGAAGAGCAGAAGGGATGTGACTTCAGGAACAGCACCTGTAAGAATGTGACAGCAGCAGGATAGGGTGAAGGTAAAAGCTGAACTCCAATGCAGCTTCAGTTGAGGCTTCAGCCAGTCTCACAGGGATTTCTTGTTCCTGGGATACCCTTCTGATATTCCGATTTGAGGTAAGAAGCCTAAGTCTTTATGCTCCTATCTGGACCAGTTACTGGATGCAAGCTGTTGTTCAGCAAGTAGGCCTTACCCTGAAGTGATGTTCCTCCCTTTGGCCATGACCTTTTCTTGTGAGGAACTCAGCTCCTGGTTGTTAGCAAGTAATACTCTGAGCAGTAAGATAAATGTGTTTCTTCCCCCAGAAGAGGGGTGTTGTAGGTTAGCAAAACTGAGTAAAGAAATTGAAAAATCACTAACTTACTGTTTTGGCTTCTGTAAATTGCTTTGCAAATGTATCTCTCTGTTCACTGTTCTGACTACTTGGTGACTGCTATGTGGCTCTCTGTTGGAGTTATCAGAAGGTGCTAACCTTGGCTATAAATTTACCTGCTTTTTTTAAAAAATGTTTTATTTATTTTTTATACAGAGAGAGAGCATGAGAGGAGGAGGGGCAGACAGAGAAGGAGACACAGAACCAGAAGCAGGCTCCAGGCTCTGAGCTAGCTGTCAGCACAGAGCCTGACGCGGGGCTCGAACCCACGAACGTGAGATCTGACCTGAGCCGAAGTCGGAGGCCCAACCGACTGAGCCACCCAGGCACACCTTACCTGCTTTCTAAACAGACAACTTAGATCGTAAATTGCACTCCCAGCCCTCTATTTGAAGCTGACCAGACAAAGCATATGTGTGGGAAGTCACGTATTTACTATCTCACAGAACCTGGAGTGCCTAACTATAATTGGTCATTTCAAGACCCTCTTAAGACAAACAACTTTAAAACTGATGGGGTCCCACCAGAACTACTGTCTGTTTGTAAAAATGTGACTGGGCGTCCTAAAATGCTGAAAACTTTAATTGGTTAACTGAATGATGATGTTTTATGCATTGCTAAAGTCCATATAGGCTCACTGCTACCTTTGTTCGGGGCCATTCTCTGCTCCTTAACACCAGGGAGATCAGGTTTGGCCCGGCCGTAAATAAAATCTTGCCTCACTTCTATTCAGCATTTGGTGGTCTTTATCATCACCCTGTTACAACGGGCTCTAAGTAATGCACAGCATCCACAGTACACACTTCAGCTGGAAGCTTCTGCATTACACTGTTACCAGGCCTTGCAAGTACCTCTCAGCTCTAATCCACAATTTAGGCTTGGCCCAAGAAATATACACCTTCCCCACCACTAGTAATCATGCATATCTGTTGCTCTCCCTCCTTGCTTTAATATTAAAAACAAAGCCATAATCTTTTCACTGCATGTCAGAGTTGGACATGCCTATGTGAACCTCAAACTCCAGCCCCTCAGGTGAAACTATGTTCAGTGTGACCTCAACTCTGGGTGCTCTTCATTTGGGTTAAGGTTGGAAAATTCCTTTAATAAATTTCTTCGTACACTGTTTTCCTATTGAGTAGACCAATGATAGTCACAGAGGAGAATTTAGAAATCATTCAGCAAGTCTTACAGTATATGTAGCATTTCTTTCTCAACTGATGGACCCTCAATTTTCACCATGATCACATTAAATATCTTGTTATAGCTTGAGTCCAATGAAGTCAGCACTTCCCTCTGCTTCAAACTTTCTGCCATAAAATTTTCTTTGAGTAATATTTGAACTATCAACATGGAAGTAGACACAGCTCTTTATATATTTACTATAAATGAAGATATAATTGCTTTTTGATATAAACAATATTTGAAATTATTGAAATTTTTCATATAAAGACCAAATTATGGAGTATCCCACAAATTTTATTTACCTGAGGTTGCAGATAGTTGCATTTGTCTATCTTCTTTGAGTCAAAAGGCTTCAGTGAAATATTTTCCAAAATCAAATAACTTAAGATCAAAAATTAAGTAGGTAGCAATGACAGAAAGTAGATTCTATAGTAATAAAAATGCTCAGATTCACATGAGGATATAACTAAGTATGGAACCAAATGTTAGGAATAACTTGTCATTTTGATCATTTATTTTGTTTGTGAATTACATTATATTAAATTCTCATAGTTATATTTGTATATTTTCACTCTGAAACAGGAAATGTTCTAAATTATTTATATATGTTAATTCTTTTAGTCCACAATAAGCTAACAACTTTTTCATGTCTCTTGTTTAAACTATAAGATCTATTACGTTTCAATACCCTCAACCTCTCCTGGAGCGTGGAGAAACAATGGCTCAAGTGATTCCACTCTATCACGGCATTCCCAAGTTTATTAAGCTACTATGAATTTAAACTGAGGGACTAAAAGTGATAAATTTCAATGTCTCTTTAAGACAAAAATGAGATGACCCATTAATTTGGAAGAATTGTTACTCAACACATTGTCTCCACTCTCTAGTGAATCATATAGGACATGTTTTATAACATAGATGGATTTTGATATCCTCTCATAACTTTCTGCTAACAGTAAGTTATATAAAATATGATAGAAATGCTGTATTTTATTAAAAATTATAACTGAATAAAACAAAAATCAAATTAATAAAGCTTAGAAAGAAAACAATACAACCATTTGAAGAAGAACAATAGAATTGTATATTCATAAAGTTACCAGAAAGCATTGGATAAAATTCATAATAAAAAGTCTAAGTAGATAGACATAAAATAGCAGACACAAAAATAACCTGTGAATTTCAGTTTTATTTATTACTTCTAAATCATAGTGCCTTCTCATCTCCTTAAAGTTTCTAAATGAATCTTCCCCTAAATGAACCAACTCTTTCATACTACTAAGTGGGAAATTGGGACGAGCTTTTATGCTTTATACAAATGTGCTCTGGATTTCCTTTAAATGAGAGAAATAAATCTCTAGCAATTAGGTGATTCAAGTTTAAACATTCATGTGGATTGGCATCAATTAAGTGTTGGCAGAGTCAACACAAATACTGAAAGTGGAATAAAACTTGTGAGGGTCTAGTGATTAAATAAGCAGTGGGTAATTAGTCACATTGATAGCCAGTGGTTATACTTTCATCCTGCTTAAGGAGAATTACAAACCAGTATCACATACTCATAGTTTTGGAAAGAAATTGGTTGTTTTGCATCTAAAAGTTCCAGGTCAAAATGATATCGTGAAAATGAAAGGTCTGTGGAGCTAACTGCCCTGTCCCCTGGCCTCCTCAGACTTCAACATGACAGATCGTCCACCAGGAAGGCCGATTCCCATGTAAAAATGACCCCTCTATTTTTCCTATTGCACAAAACAGTATGAGGAAAGAACATGAACTCACACAAACTTTGCTTAAATGTTGGTTCCAATATGTATTTGATGTGTGAATTTTAGTATTTAGGCAAGCTCTACGCATCTGTTTCCTTATCAGTAAAATGGACATATTTATATTTACCTGGCAGAGCTATCATAACATTAGTAATAAAGAATACAAATTACTAAGTACAATGCTTAAGACAAAAGTGTTAGTATTTTTAGTTGAAGACAAGAGAATTACATTTGTATATAGATATAATTAAGGCTCTACACCAGAAGAGCTATTATTATTTTTAGATAAAGCATAGGATGTTTCAAACTAAAAAACAGTATTGAAAAAGTCCATTTCTGTCAGTGGATAATTACTAATATTACAAGAGTCAACCATTATAGTCTACTCACATATGCTGAGTAACGTCTGAAGCATTTTATATTTATCAGCTCATTTAATCCTCACAACTTCTTCTGTGGTAATTATTTCTCCCAACACTACAAATGAAAAAAAAAAAAAAAACAGGTACAGAGTAGTTTAGTAGTAAGTATCAGAAGTCTGGCTCCAGAGGTCTCATTTCTAAATACTACAACACATTGTCTTCCATTATTTGACCCAAATGATGCAAATAGATTATAAAAATGTAAAGCTAGAATTTCCTAAGAACATAATTTCTATGTCACTTTAGGTAGAATAAAATATGAAGCTAAAGGAGGAAATACTACAACTTACAGAGTTACTATGTAAAAATTAATATTAAAATGTCTTCTGAAGGTAATGAAATATATCTCAAAGAGATATTTCCACACCCACATTTATTGAAGTTTTATTTATAATAGTGAACTTATGGAAACAAGTAAGTGTACGTCTAGGAATGAATGGAGATAGGAGACACACAAACACACACAATATTATTTAGTCATAAAAAAAGGACATGGATGAAACTTGAAGACATTATGCTAAGTCACGTAAGTCAGAGAAAGACAAATACCTTATGTTCTCACTCCTATGTGAAATCTTAAAAAGCTGAACTCATAAAAATAGGGAATGGGAAGGTGATTGCCACTAGCTGGGGAAATGGAGAGATATTTGTCAAAGAGCACAAATTTCCACCTATAAGGTTAATAAGCTCTGGAGATCTAATATACATAGCCTAATGAATATGTTAAGAATACTGTTAAGAAAGTAAACATTATCACCACACACACACAAATAGTAATTTTGTGTGGGAATGGAGGTGTTCAACTTTACTGTAGTAGTCATTTCAGAACATATACATGTCTCAAATCATCATTGTACATCCTAAACTTGTATATGTCAGTAATATGTCAAAGCACGTAAGGAAAGGTCTTCTGAAGAAGTTGCCTTTAAAGTTTATAAGAGACTATAGTTCTTTCAAAAGGTTACCAACAGACATTTTTAGGTGTACTCTGCTTCAGCCTATCAAGAAAAGCATCAGGTGTGAAAATGAAGAATTTGAAACTGATTTCACTTTATTTAGGTTATATTTAATTATTCAAAAAACAGAAAAAAATTGGTAGTTATCCAAACTTTAAGTACTATTATTCTTCTTGGAATTTGATTTTTGGTTTGTCATTTTAGCATTCATTTTTCTAAATTACCTATTACATGTTATATTCCCAGTTGCTTTCCTTTTGATTATTTATCATTTGTGGGAAGCCACAGAGGACAAGATGGCGTCCTAGCGTTCTGCTGCTTGTTTCCTGCTCCCCCTAGCCCGTTGTAAGGTTCTTTCACGTGCGCTGTTTTGCTCTGAGGCTGCGTGGCACGGGCGCTGCACGTGATCAGCAGCCTTGAGCCAATCCTCTGGGGCCACGTAAGACTTGGGAGGGGCTAAAGAGTGTATATAACCCGCTGGGGATTGTGGGAGGAGAAGGAAGAAAACAAGAAGAAGAAGAGTAAAGATGGCTCTGCAACGAAGTCCAGTGTCTCGTCCTTCCTTCCTTCCCGCCGGCAGGTGTGGGGCGCGACAACCATTTATTTTTTTCTTTCCTTCTCTTTTTAGTAGGAAATGTGCCTGCTTTCTTTCAATAGCCAAAGTACTATCTATTATTTTGGTTCTAATATGGATCTCTAATTCTGAAGGACATATTTTCTGACAAAAGCCAATTTCTGAGAAATGAATATTTGGCTTAATTTTTTTTAGTTTACTTAATTGTATCATATCATAGGATATATTATTTTTTGCTAGTCTTTTTATCTGTCTACAGATTAATATCTTTAAGAGTTTCACATATGTACTACTTTATAGATCTCAAAATATTTAGCCTCCTACTGTTTATAATTTGATTGCTTATGATCAATTTGGGTAAATTTTGTAATTTCTCAAAATTGAGATGTGATGAAATATAAACATGGAAAAACTAAAAAGTATTTAAAATTTTTTGAGTTGGCATTTTTCTGAGACTTTTAGAACAGAAAACTGGGAGCTAGACCATGATAGATTTTAAGTTGTGGATTCTCAGGTGCCATGTTGTATCCTTTACCTAAAACCAGGTCAAATTCCATTAATGGAAAGGAGGGGAGGGTTCCAAAATTACCTGCTAAATTCGGATCAGCTTATTCTAAAGAGCAGATTGTCATTTACATATCTCTGAGTAAGGGCAGACTCTGAGTACAGGATTGTTATGACTGTTATGGCATCAAAATGCAGTCCAAGGAACTGCTGGTAAAGAAGTGAGGGGATCAGACAGGGAAAAAAAAGAGACAAAGCCATTTTACAATGACAAGCAAAGTCTCACAGAAGGTAACTTTGTGTCAGATCCCACAGGGATCCCGGAGGATTTGCACATCACACTTCAGAGTTGCCCAGTGTAGGAAGGAAGCTTAAGAGTCTCTGTTCCCATTTAAAAAGAGAAATGCGTGGAAAACATTTTTGTATTTAAATGGAAAGGAACTAAACATTAAAGGATAAGAATTGCTACATCCTTTCAACAGTGTGTCTCCTTTCTCCTGTATCACCAGAATTGACCAAAATCACATGTATTTCCTTCTTTAATATCCTATATATTCAATTTTCTTATCTATTAAGCTATAAAAAATTATAACTAAGAATAATTGAAATTACTTGCTACAGCCTATACTATTCTTTTTTTTTCAATATCCACACATTTTAATTTGTTCACATATTAATAGTTGTTTCCCTGCTCAAGGTTCTCAGAATATTCTATAAGGCTTAGTAATTTAATAAATTGGTTTCTATGATTAGCCATCCATGTATTTCATCAAATATCCTAATTTGATTCCAATTTGTACTTCCATCAAGAACAAAAAAATCAATTTTTCAATTTATGTTTCTTAATGTTCTTAGAAGAATCTTAAAGTTGAATAGAAAGGAAGCATTCTAGCATATATTCTATATATGATATGAACATGATTTTCAAAACATCTGTGAAGATCCAAGAAATCCTATTTAAAACTCAGAAACCATTTTCTATGGCAGTGTCTTAAAAAAAGGAGAGACAGCTCAAGAATTATACTACATAGCATACAGTTTTTTCAAGGTTAGCTTTTTAATTAGTGTCATACTTCCCAGCTGCTGATTTTCAGAGTCATAAATATGGAAACCTTTGATGTGACATCTGGAAATGACTAACTGGTGATGAAAAGTAGTATCTTTTCCCCTAAAGACAGAAAGGGACTTACTTTAAGACTTTTTTTTGGATAGCTCTATCATGTGATTTTAACTGACGTGTGTGATTCTGATACTCTCTATTCATGAGGAAGAGATGAAGGCAGGACCTACTCTTTGTCAATCACTGTGCTTATGTAGATCAGGTATAAGGAAACATATAATACAGGGCTTCAGTCTTCCGTTAGGCCACTTACTGTGTGAATTCTTATATTAGATATAGAGAGTAGTATAAGTGATAAAGAACAAGTTTCTGAAGTCCTAGTGCCTGACTTTGATTCCTGGCTCTAGTTCTTCTTTTTAGTGTGACTCTGGACAAGTTCCTTAGTCTGTCTATGCTCTGCGATCCTCAGTTGTACTCACAGTAGTGTCTGTTTTGGTGTTAGAATGAGGAATAGATGAGCTAATATATATAAAGTACTTGTAACATTTAAGTCCATAATAGCTTAAAATTGTGCAAAACTACATCTTATGTTACAAAAAACTCACTGAAATAAAATTAACAGTGCTAAAGATGCTATAATCCTCTTTCAATATTAATTTTAAAAAATTGTAATGCTTATTTTTGAGGGACAGAGAGAGAGGGCGACACAAACAGCAGAGCATGGGGCGGGGGTGGGGTAGGGCAGAGAGAGAGAGAGACAATCTGAAGCAGTCTCCAGCTCTGAGATGTCAGCACAGAGTCCAACATGGGGCTTGAACCCACAAGCCACGAGATTATGCCCTGAGTCAAAGTTGGATGCTTAATTGGCTGAGCTACCCAGGTGCCCCTTTCAATATTCATGTTAGATACTCATAAAGCAGAGGTTCTAAAGGTGTAGAACCCAGATCGCCAACATCCGTATTAGTGGAGAAACTGGACATTTCACTTCCCATCTGCTAAAAAAGAAATTCTCAGGTTAATGTCCAAACATCTGTGTTTCAGCAAGTCCTCAAGGTGACTGTGAAACACAGTCAAGTATGAATGCCACTGTAGAGAATATCCTTATCTGCAGAGTATGTAAGCTAAAATGACATCCATACATATATATATATAGATACATATACATATATATATCAGCAACTAATATACAGAAATAAAAATTATCTGTGGTAATCTATGATGAGAATTTAAAAAACAAAAAACCTTTCCACATAACAAAAACTAACATTGAAACTAATTCTTGGCCTGATTTTTCTTGCACAAGAAAAGTAAGGACTCTAGAAAAAACATACATAGTTAAGGCCCCATTCACTGTTATTTTGAAGTTCAATAGTAAGCTAATAAAAATGAGATTCATTCCTTAAAATTTGCTGGAACTACTTCAAAATGTCTTGTGCAAAGCACTGAATACAAGTCTGTTAGTTGCAGGCCTTTAACAAATGATATTTGCTATTACTTTTTTACCTAGCATAGTTCTATGCCTAGAGTTATGAGAAATACTCAACCTTAGAATCACAGAGTCCATGGAAATCATCTAGGGGTACCTGGGTGGCTCAACTGGTTAAGCAACTAACTCTTGGTTTAGGCTCAGGTCATGGTCTCACAGTTTCATGGGGTTTGAGCCCTACATTTGGGCTCTGTACTTGGGATTTGCTCGTTCTCTCTGTCTCTCTCTCTGGTTCTGCCCCTCCCCTGCTCACACTATATCTGTCTCTCTCAAAAACAAACATAGAGGCACCTGGATGGCTCAGTCAGTTAAGGATCTAACTTCGGCTCATGTCATAAACTCTTGGTTGCACGAATTTAAGTGCCACATCAGGCTCCATATTGACAGCTCAGAGCCTGGAGCCTGCTCTGGATTCTGTGTCTTCCTCTCTCTCTCTGCCCCTACTCTGCTTGCACTCTCTCTCAAAAATAAAAATAATAAAAACATCGAAAAAATTTTTAATAAACAAAAATATCACCTGGAATTTCTGTCCACATTTGGTTCACTCTAATCTAGTCTGTGCAGAACCATATCCAAAACATTTACATTTTAATTTGAATAATATTTTTAAATTCCATTCAATTATGAAAATATAGTCATTTTCATGCATTTATAAATATTCAACTTGTAGTCCCCTTAAGTTCATTCAAAAGAAAGCCAATTAATGTTTCTTAACACAATGAATTTTTAAATTTCTAATACTATATCATGTAGGTATAAGGCTATTCCTAACATCATTAACATTTAACTAAATTCTTATTTTTAAACAAAATATAAAGACACCATCCCAGTAAATTGAATACATAGTAAGCCTAAAGCAAATCTCAAAAGCAGGAAAAGGTGGATATACATCAAATGAGAAAGTGATAACTAACCTACAAATTATCTCAAGCTTCATCTTGACAGTGCTAAACTATCAACATTTGCTGTAATATCTTAAATGACATTTCTAGAAGTGCTATATATGACACAAATTTGGCAATTCTTAAATTACAAAGATAATCCATATTTACTATTCTGGCTGACCACTTCAAAACAATATAGGACAAAACAATTCCAAAAAATAGAAGAGGAAGGAAAACCTCCAAATCCATTCTATGAAGCCAGCATTACCCTGATACCCTAACTAGATTAAGACTACAAAAGAGAGAGAGAGAGAGAGAGAGAGAGAACTATATGCCGATGTCTCTAATGACCACAGATGTAAAAGTCCTCAATAAAATATTAGCAAACTGAATCCAACAATACATTAAAAAAATCATTCACTACAATCAAGTGAGATTTATTACAGGGATGCAAGGTGGTTCAACATTCACAAATTAATCATTGTGTCATATCACATTAACATGAGAAAGGATACAAGTCATATGATCATTTCAATAGATGCAGAAAAATATTTGACAAAGCACAACATCCATTCATAATAACAGAGTAGGTTTACAGGGTACACACCTCAATATAGTAAATCATCTATGAAAAACCCACAGTTAACATCATACTCAATAGTAAAAAACCGAATTATTCCCATAAGGTCAGAAACAACACAAGAATGTCCACTTTCCCCACTTTTTTTCAACACTGTAGTAGAAACAACAGAAATCAAACAAAAAGGAATAAAAGGCATTCAAATCAGTAAGGAAGAAGTAAAACTATTTGCAGATGACATGATACTCTATATTGAAAACCTGAAAGACTCCACCAAAAGTCTACTAAGAACTACTAAGTGAATTCAGTAAGGTAAATAGGATACAAAATCAGTGTACAGAAATCCATTGGATTTCTATCGGCTAATAATGAAGCAGAAAAGAGAGAAATTAAGAAAACAATCCTATTTGCAATTGTGCCAAAAATGATAAAATACCTAGGATTAAACTTAACCAAGGAGCTGAAAGACCTGTGTTCTGAAAACTATAAAATATTGGTAAAAAAAAAAAATTGAAGATGACACTGATAAATGGAAAGATATCCCATGCTCATGTGTTAGGAGAACAAATATCATTAAAATGACCATATTTCCCAAGCAATCTACAGATTTAATGCAGCTCCTATCAAAATACAAACAAACAGCATTTTTTTACAGAACTAGAACAATCCTAAAATTTGTCTGGAACCACAAAACACACCAAAAAGCAAGAGCAATATTGAAAAAGAAAAACAAAACAGGAGGTATCACAATCGCAGATGTCGAGTTATACTAGAAAGCCATAGCAATCAAAACAGTATCGAACTGGTATAGAAAAAGAACCCAAAAATAATCTCATGATTATATGTCAGTTAATCTTCAACAAAGCAGTAAAGAATCTGCAATAGGAAAAAGACTGTCTCTTCAACAAATGGTGTTGGCAAAATTGACAGCTACATGTGAAAGAATGAAACTGGACTTTTTTTCACCACACACAAAAATAAACTCAATGAATTAAGGACCTAAATGTGAGACCTGAAATCATAAAAATCCTGGAACAGAGCATAAACAGTAATTTCTCTGAAATTGGCCATAGCAACATTTTTCTAGATGTGTGTCCTGAGACAAGGGAAACAAAAGCAAAAATAAACTATTTGGACTTCATCAAAATAAAAGCTTCCACACAGCAAAGGAAACAGTCAACAATACTAAAACACAACCTACTGAAAGGGAGAAGGTATTTATTTGCAAATAATATATCTAATAAAAGGTTAGTATCCAAAATATGTAAAGAATTTCTACAACTCAACACCAAGAAACCCCAAATAATCTAATTTAAAAATGGGCAGAGTACATGAACAGACATTTCTCCAGAGAAGACAGATGGCTAAGAGACATGAAAAGATGCTCAACATCACTCATTATCAGGAAATACAAATTAAAAGCACAATGAGATAACTCCTCATAACTGTTAGAATGGCTATTTTTAAAAAGACTAGAAACAACAAGTGTTGGTGAGAAGGTGGAGAAAAGGGAACCCTCAGGCACTGTTGGTGGGAATACACACTGTTGCAGTCACTATAAAGGACAGCATGAAGTATTTTTTTCCTCAAAAAATTAAAAATAGAACCACCATATGATCCACTAATTCTACTACTAACCATTTACCCAAAGAAAATAAAAATATTAATTTAGAGGGATAACTATATTGCTATGTTTATTGCAGCATTGTTTATAATAGCCAAAAAAAGTGGAAGCAACCCAAGAACCCATCGATTTATGAATGGATAAAGATGCAGTATATATACAATGCAGTAATACTCAGGCATAAAGAAGAATGAAATCTTTCCATTTGCAACATGGTTGTAGACAAAGGGTATAATGTTAAAAGAAGTAAGTCAAAAACAGACACATACCTTATGATTTCACATGTGGAACTTAAGAAAAAAAACAAATGAACAAAGAAAAAAAAAGATCAAAAAAAAAATAAGACTCAACTATGGAGAACAAACTGATGGTTACTGGAGGAGAGGTGAGTGGGGTAATGGGTGAAACAGGAGGAGGGGATAAAGATTACCCTTATCATGATGAGCAATGACTAATGTATAGAATTGTTCAATCACTATATTGTACACCTGAAGCTAATACAACACTATGTTAAGTATACTGGAATTAAAACTTTAGAAATTTTACGTGAGACAGGTTAAAATAATAATGATACAAATACACAACTGATGGTGCTGTTAGTAGTGATATTTCCTCAAGTTTTATTCTTTGTTACATTCAGTGTTGTTTGATTAACTTTATTTTTTTTTAATATTTATTTATTTTGGGAGAGAGACAGAGCATATCAGCAGGAGAGAGACAGAGAGAGAGGGAAAGAGAATCCAAAACAGGCTCTGCTCTCTGCTCTTAGTGCAGAGCCTGAGACAGAGCTCAATCCCAACAGTGAGATCATGACCTGAGCCGAAATCAAAAGTCAGATGCTTAAACAACTGAGCCACTCAGGCACTCTTGATTATTTTCATAACAGCAGCTATTATCATGTATTATTTTTACTAAGGTTATAAAACTATTAAAAAATCAAAATAGTGTGAGTATTGTGCAGAACATATTTATTCATAAAACATAGAACACTGAGGGAAACCAGTTAGGGAGTTATTGCAGTAGTCTAGAAAAAAGATGGTTTTCTCAACTCTGTGAGCAATACTGGTCATAGAAAAGTGGATTCCTGGGGCACCTGAATGGCTCACAGTTGGTTAAGCACCCATTATCCAAAGCCTTCCCTAAGTCTCCTCATCTACATTTATGTCTCTCCTTTTTGGTCCTCCCAATCTTTGCTTACATTGTTACTAGAATTCTATCCAGATTCTACTTTTGTAGTATGGCCTGCTGTGTACATGTTTAGGTGGATGGGAGAAGGAGTGAAAAACTATAATCTCCAAGACAGAAGGATCAGGTTTTGTTTACATACAGTACAGCATAAAACAAGTGCTTAATATATGTTAGATGAATTGCCAAAATTATATTGCTGAGGCATGAAGGAATATTCATAGGTGGT
Organism: Helogale parvula; assembly: GCA_004023845.1. Lineage (NCBI taxonomy): Eukaryota > Metazoa > Chordata > Mammalia > Carnivora > Herpestidae > Helogale > Helogale parvula. The sequence continues at coordinate 13,914 of PJEM01012890.1, forward strand.
GATTCTGGCCCACTTTTTCCCATCTCATTGAATTAAGATTTTATAGACCAAAGTGGCTACCTAGGCTTGGAAGGATACCTTGCTACTTATTTCAAATAGTTTGTGAGTGAAGGAGGGGCAGAGAGAGAGAAGGAGGGAAAGAGAGAATCTCAAGCAGGTTCTGCACCATCTGCATGGAGCCCAATGCAGGGCTCCATCTCATGAAACACGAGATCATGACCTGAGCTGAAATCAAAATGACTGAGCCAACCAGGCACCCAAGACTTAAAATATATTTAATATAGTAAGGTGTTTTTCTTTTCTCCTTAATTTAATGTATATTTATAGAAACAACAGGTGAAAACCATTATTTGAAAATCTAATTCACTAGAAACAAGTCAGATGGTGACATTGTAAAGACAAGAATTCTGCAGTCCTGACTCCATATCAATGCCACCAATCCTTCTATTCCTCTTCTTGCCAGATTCAGAAGCAAGCTGTCTTAGGATGGAGGTGAGTGGTTTTCGAGACAGGTAGTTTAGATTCCAGAGCAGAATGCACTGAACATGTTCTTTTTTAGCCCAGAAAAGGCAATCCCAACACTATTTTTAAACACATTAAGCACCTGAATTTAACTTCTTACTCATACCCAACTGTAGTTATCGTTTAAGAGGAATGACTGGTTTTATTATGTTCTTTTGCCATATGCTCTGACTCTGCCACAGAGATGCTAATCAGTGGTGCCTTGAAATGAGATTTACAATTGGACAACCACAGGAAAGAAACCCAGGCCATATGTATTCCCCTTTTGTGATAAGGAAAATTGCCCCTAACCAGTGTGTTCAAATTTGGCATGCTGAATCTGTAGTGACAGTGAAACTTCTCTTGTGTGTTTTTATTTTTAATTTTGATAGTAGACTAAGGAATTGTAATTTTTATAAAATGCTTGGGATTATATATTTATGATTTATGGGCTTAAAAAGTGATCCTGGAATATCTCCAAAACAATATGTTATTTCTAAGTTAGCACAATGAATGACTGAGATTTGATTTTGTGCTTTTCAAGTGGTACAAACATTACCCATAAAGCCATTTTCATTACTGAGTGTGTACTTATACCTTCTTCGTTTTTTGGAATAGCTCATTCCTCAAGCACAGATAATAAGAAAAAAAGCACAATCAATTAGTAGTAAAACTGCCCCAAATCATTTATATAGTGACTTTACATAAAAGGCAGCACTTTCCCCTTCTTTGAAGTTGAAGGCCTAGATCTCCTGGCCAAAGAGTGGCGTCAGCATTCTTCTCCATCCTCCTAACCACTTGTAGATTACACCAACCTCATGGAAAGATTCTAGTTGAATTTATTAAAAACCCTAATTCCCTCATTTCAGCTGAGATCTCAGTACCACTGGGAAATTTTTTTTTCAATCCTAGTTATCTATATTTTCCATATCACTTTGTTAACAAATGTACAATTTACCTCAAGTTCCAACTTATCCCACATGATTGTTTTCAAAAATGATCTTGAAACCCACTTCAGTGTGAAAGTAAACATTTCTAGCAGAACTTCTTCAATTGTCACAACATCAGCCTCAAAATGTACCCAGGACTTTGTTAAGAACTTTCTTGTTTTTTTTTTTTTCTCCAGGGAGAGAGTATTTTTCAAGACCATTGAATCTTTTTGTCCTTGAACCCATATCCCTCCTGCCTTTTTTTTGAAAATTGGTTCATCAATTTCTTGTCTTCTCACTTGTATTTTGGACTTTCCTCCCTTTTATAAATGTTCAATCTTTTCTCATCCTAGATTAAAACTTTCTTTACCCTGCTTTAACCTCAAGCTATTATCTAATCTCTTAACTACACAGCTTTAGAATAAGTAGTTTTCAGTCCAAATCTCCCTGTATAACCTATTCCATCAACATTTGACTATAATCCAGCCTCTGTTTTCACCATTGTGGACAACAGGATTTCCTTCCTTCAAAGTCCAGGATTTCCTTCTTACAAAGTTTGAATGTCTCTAGAAGTCTCAATTTCATTGACTTCTTTTTAAATAACTCTTCTATTGGTTTTCTTGACTTTTTCCTGAAAGCTTCTTGAACCAGAAATCTTAATTCCTTCTCTTAATCATTCACCTACAATTGTGAAGTCAAACCACTTCTACCCCTGCAGGAGTCCATTTTTCTTTTTAAAAATTTTTTTCAATGTTTATTTTTGAGAGAGAGAGAGAGAGCAAGCACATGAGCACACAAGGGAGGAGGGGCATAGAGAGAGAGAGAGACAGACACAGAATCCTAAGCTGGGTCCAAGTTATCACCAGTCAGCACAGAGCCTGATGTGGGGCTCAAACCCACAAATAGTGAGATCATGACCTGAGCCAAAGTTGGAAGCCCTAAGCAAAAATGGAACAAGGACACTGAAGGTAGAGGCAACCGTGCAATCAAACAAATCAGACATAGAGAGCAGTAATGGTGAGAAGGGGAAATTGGTAATAACAAGAAATACTCCTTTAACATGATGTATTGGGCACCATTCTAAGTTAAGTTTTTCAATACTCCCATCACAAAAACAAGGCACATGGAAAGAGGTGATGAAGTATTAGAAGTCACTTAATAGTTATTTATTTAAGCATTGTACTTTAAAAAGTGAGTAATAAGAACATGGGTCCACTCTACATGATGAACATGGCCAACAATCAACACTGAATAATTCCATTTTTTTTCTGAGTAGGAAAACCAGTTGCTGAATTTAATAATATTGAACCATTTTCACTTTACTGAGGTAAGACAGCTGAAGAGCTAAAGTGGTAGAAGAGGTAACAGAAAAATAAAATCAGGGTATTTATAAAATTCTTGTCAGAAAATCTTGCCATTTCTGTTATTGATATATTATTACCAGTAAAAGGAAATGTTATATACATGGGAATTTCCTTGGAGTGACAGGCTATCTAGAGCCTTTAAGAAAAAATTTGTTTTCTTTGCTCTCTCTACCCCAAGCTGACTGCGCTATTGTGTCTCTCTCATATTGTTGTTTAGAAATCACCAGGGCCTTAATGTTCCATGATAGTGTGGAATCCACATATCAGAAATCAAGACTTTTCCCTTGTGCTTTTACTTACTATTTCATTGTCATATTACTGCTCATTCATGAAACCCAGGGTAGGCTGAAGAAATCAGTATAAATGATGTTAACACAAAGGCATACAGAAGGACAGCAAAGAGAAGAGGAGCTTCACATATGAAAAACAAACGCTTGAAAGAATATGCCAAGCATAGTTTAAAGTCTTATGGCAGGTGGTGCACATACCATATCGCTACAGGGCAGGAGAGAGAAGGAAGACACAGAAATAAAGCAGAGAGCATTTGCACTCTCAAAGTCATTTTTACCTTATAACAAAGAAACAATGTGTGGAAGAATGTATAAGAAGACAAATGAGAAAACAATAATTATAACAGGAACATTAACCACAAAATCAAAGCATGCTTGAGAGGTGCAGATACTTTACTGAAATAGGATTCTATAAAAGCACTAAGAATACCTAAAGTCCTATACCAAGTGGTACACATACTATACTGGTATAGACTGCACACATGAAGAACTATAGAAATTAATGTCTCTATTAAAATGCTACCAATACTTTATGCAGTAATTCATCTGATTATTGGCTTTCGCTTTATTTATATGACATAGAAATGCCTGTCCTACATGGTACCAATTGCTCTTGAATACTGCCAGACTTCAAAATGCTGTACCAAGTTGCTAATTGGAGAAATTGCCCCTTCCTAGCAGATTTACGACAATCAGTGCGATGAGTTCTAAATTTTGCTATACTAACAGTCATGCCAAAATTAGGTGTACAGAATTCCATGCTCAGCAGTGTGATGGACTATTTGTCCTGTCCTTCAATATTTCTTAAATGCTATGTGAAACATTCTAAAATGGCTCTTAAATGCATAAAGCTGACATATTAAGAAAATAGTCTATACTAAAAACATGAATTCAGGAAAGTAATAAAGCAGTGAGGAAATTTATTGGTCCAGGGATTAGGACATTTCTTTTAATGGCCACAAATATACATGAAAACATGACACAATGTCTTGGTTGTGACAGAGAGGGACCAGAACTGGAAGACCCACATAATCACAGCCCCTTCAAATGGCTGCATTCTTAGGAAAAGGGTCAAACAAAGTAAAATGCAGAGAGGCAATCTTTAAGGAAATTTGTCTATTTTGGCCACGCCTCTGAGCAGAAAAGAAGTTTCTAACGAAGTTGCCAAAAATTTAAATAGAGAAAGAATAATCTTTTTACAAATGGTGTTACAATTATGTAGACATGCAAAAACAAAAAAGAAACCTCAACCTTGCCTCACACCAAAAAAATAAAAACTCTGAAATGGATCATAGACCTAAATGTAAGGAATAAAATTATAACATTTTTATAAGATAGGAGAAGTTTGACAAATATTTCTTACATATAATACAAAAAGCACGGGTCATAAGAGAAAACACCAGTAAATTGAAGCTTCATTGAAATTGAAACTTTTGTTCTTCAAAAAATACTGTTCAGAAAATTAAAAATTAAGTCACATACTGGGAAAAAGTAGCTGTAAAACAAAACTCTGCCAAAGCACTTACATAAAGAATAAATAAGGAACATTTACACCTCAATAAAAAGATGACAAACAACATAATTTAAAAGTGGGTAAAATATTTCAATAAAAAAAAGGGGCGCCTCAGTTGCTTAGTTGGTTAAATGTCTGATTCTTGATTTCAGCTCAGGTTATGATCTCCCAGTTCGTTAGATGGAGTCCCACAATGGGCTCTGTGCTGATGATGTGGAGCCTGCTGAGATTCTCCTTCTCCCTCTCTGTCTGCCCCTCCACTGTGTGTTCTCTCTCTCAAAAATAAACATTTTTTAAAAAGTGGGTAAAATATTTGAACACACTTCACTGAAAATAAAGACATAGAGATGAGAAATAAGCATATAAAAAGCTTTTCGATATCAGTAGTCATTAGGAAATCACAAACTAAACTATAATGAGATACCATTACACACCTACTAGCAATTTGAATATGAAAAGACTGACCATATTAAATACTGGTGATGATGTGGAGCAAACAGAACTCATACACAGGTGTTGATAAAGTAACATAGCACAACTACTTTGAAAAACAATTTGTCAGTTCCCTAAAAAGTTAAACAAATGGCAGGGTGCCTTGGTGGCTCAACTGGTTGTCAGACTACTCTTAGTTTTGGCTTAGGTCATGATCTCATATGGAGCGCCTCATCAGGCTGAGTGCTACTGGTGCAGAGCCTGCTTGGGATTCTCTCTCTCTCCCTCTCTCTCTGCCCTTCCCTTCCTCTTTCTCTCTCTGAAAAATAAATGAACTTTATTTTTAAAAAAACTTTAAAAAATGTTAAATATAGGCCTATCATATGATCCAAAAGAAATGAATGATGTCTCTACACAAAGAATTATATGCAATTGACTAAAATAGTTTTGCTCATAATAGGTCAATACTAGAAACAACCCAATTATCCAACAACAGGTAAACAGAAAGAATATATGTAGTATGTCCACACAATTGCTTTCTATTCAGCACTAAGAAATAACAAATGGCAGACATTGACATTAATTAATCTCAAAATAATTATGCTGAAAAACATACATATTGTATGAGTCCACTTACATACAATTCTAGAAATAATTTTTTAATGTTTTTTTAATGTTTATTTATTCTTGAGAGAGAGACAGAGTGTGAGCAGGGGAGGGGCAAGAGAGAGAGAAAGACACAGAATCCAAAGCAGGCTCCAGGCTCTGTCAGCACAGAGTTGAGTGGGCTTAAACTCACAAAATGCGAGATCACAATCTGAGCTGAAGTCAGACATTTAACCAACTGAGCCGCCAAGGTGCCTCCATTTACATATAATTCCAAAGAAAATGCAAAGCAGTCTATAGGTGTAGGAAGCAAATAGGTGATAGCCTGGGAATGGGAAAAACGACTTTACCAGAAAGCTTTTACGGGTGATCGAGCTGCTCATTGTCTTGATTATAGTAATGATTTTTAAAAGGAACTGTAATGCTCATAGAACAAAATTTCTACAAAACCTGCCAAAATATGTAATGCTCATTCTGTACTTATATCATTACCCTAAATGTTTACTGGATTTGAGCCATAATAACATTTAATATGTACATGCTGTATCTTACACACTCTTTCATTATTACATATGCCCATTAACCTCAAATTCGTCCTTCAGAAAAGTACCAGATTATATGTGAAACGTTATAATATCTAATGTGTTTTATGCCACATCTCAATTAATTGTAGTAAATAAAATTGTCAATATCTCTTAGCCTGAAATGACATCTATCACAAGTAAGTTTGGACCTAAGAAGGTCACTCAACAGAAAGACATTAAGTTTAGATCTAAAAGTTATTATTGAGAGAATAAACTAGTAATTATAATTTTTAGATGTGACTGTAAGCCAGCCTTTTCAAGCTTACTCTAGTAGCAATACAGAAAATGGAAAACTAAAAATATATGCCTTTTAAGTTAGTAAAGAGTGAAATACTAATGTTATATAAATGGCTTATATAAATATGTAATGTGACTTGTTTAAAACTATGTATATTATACATTAAATTTTTATAATCGTACATTTATTCTATATATTTTAATAATATGTAAAATTTCTGGTGACAGCATCATACATGGTTTTGAAGAGAACAGTATGACAAATTACTTGGACAGAAATTATGATGAGCTCTGGAAAATGGTTAGAGAACTCTGAGTTCTATTGGTGAAGGAAAAAAGTAATTTTACAGATGAATGCAAAGAGATTAAATAAGATTTTTACATGAACAAAGCAATTCCCATGCCAACCTTATTTTATAGCATATTATTTCAAATATGTGAAGTAAATATACAAAGTATCATTAATAATTATTTAACTAATTCACTTATATCTCTGTAAGTTCATATATGGGTATTTGTAAGTATTTCTTTAATATATCTCTTATCCTCTAAAAACAAAAGATTCTCAAGGGAGGTATATCTGTTTTATTAAGTACCATATCCCAATTCTAATCATAGTTTCCAGAACATAGTAGGTCCCTTATAAATATTATTTGTCTGAATTACAAAATTTGTAAATTATCAGAGCAGATACGGTTGCCCACATTTTATAGTTTAAGACACAAGAGGCTAAACAATGTATCAGTAATTTTAAGGCTAGAATGTGACAGAACTGTTACGTTTCTACCAATGTTAATCTCTGAGCAATTTCCGCTCTATACAATTGAACCCTGAACACCACAGGGGGTAGGGACACTGACCTCCATGCAATCAAAAATCTGCATCTAACTTCTGACTCCCTCACACTTAACTACTCACAGCCTACTGTTAATTAATAACAACTTATTAACACATGCTTTGTATGTTATATGCATTTTATACTGTATCCTTACAATAAAGCTAGAGAAAAGAAAGCATTAAGAAAATCATAAGGAAAAAGAAATACATTTATAGTCCTATAAAAAAATCCATGCATAAGCAGACCCATGTGGTTCAAAACTGTGTTGCTCAAGGGTCAACTATAATGTGATCTCTTTACTGTTAGAGTGTCATTTTAAAAGTACAATTAATATTTTCTAATCATTTCCAAATTTGGGAAAACATACGTAGTTACAATACTCTGACGTGGAATAAAAAGTTGAATGACCTTATAAATTGGGACAGAAAATTCATTTAATAATAGAAGTAAGTAGGTCTTGTGCATTTCCGTCTCTGGTGAACTGAACTTGCCTGGTGATGTCTGAGTTTAAATTTAAATTGACTTCATTATTTTATAGATTAGAGAATGTATATGGAAATCGCCAAAAACAAAAACTTCTGGATACTCCTATTGTCATTTTATTTTCCAGAAACAGCATAAATTAGACATATAATGAAAGTGTCTTCTTAAGGGACTTTAAACCTAGACATGTAAACGTATTTAAATTCTAGTTACATGCTCATAAGCATGTCCCAGTGCCTGCTCAGTATGCTATTCTTTTGAATATGCACACTCATTTAATTACTTTGAATTCTTCAAAGACACACAATAACAGATGATGAGATTTTTAAAAAGGTAAATGGTTAAACTTTGTGTTCAACAGATGCACACTTAAGATATGAAAGTATTATTCAATAACTAGTTCAAGCATGTTAATTAGAGCATCTGTAATCACTTAGAATTTCCTTTTCTTAAACTGCCTAAAATGACCTGAATATAAATTATTAAATTTTAATTTAAATGGGGAGTTTTGGTGCAGATAATCTACAGTATTGTGTAGACACCTTATCAGTAATTTTTGGCTCATTTGCCTATTAAGGTTCCGAAAGAAAGAGAAAGAAATGTATTCCCTCATCAACAGTTCAGATGGGAGGGACCTAAGGGTTCTGTCCAAATTCAAAGAATTCATCAGGACTTTTCATATCTCTGATGACATCTGGCAAGTTCTGTTTTCATTAGTTTGTATCCTTGAACAGTGAAGGCCTTAAGTGGGAATCCCATTAGAAAAAGGATTATCATTCCTTTTTCCCAAAGCACCAACTCCACCCTAAACTATCAGGCGGATAGAGGCCATGAGAAACCCAGATTGAAAATCTCTTCAGGGAGGAAGATGATTTTCCATTTTCTCCATAGAAATGCTGTCAAAGATAAAAATGGAAAAGTATCTTTGGTAAGCAAGGGTTTACAGAGATAAAAATTCAAAAGTTGGACTCATAAATAACATTTCTCAACCTGTCCTCAATGTTCTACAACTGTTTTGACAAGCAACTCTGTAACTAAACGCATCAAAGTCTGTCTTTATGTTTTATTCATTATTTTTCCTTGACCTGAACCTCATCTTCTGACTTCAATACCCGTAAAACTATGTACTTGCTACAGACCAGATATATATGTATATGTATAGATATAAATTTCTTCTAAACCAGCCATTTTTTCAGTGCAAATGCAGAAGCATCACAAGTTTATATCTTCCTCCTCAAGCACCCAGGAAAGAGGCAGTTTATTTTATGGAGCATGAAATGCCATCACATTTGAGGGTATGATAATCCCTAAACTTAGTACACAGCAGCTCTTTCCAATTAATTCAACACTTTCAACCTATCTAAGGTTTCAGTGGAAGGGAATCTATTTAATGCTTCCAAAGACCAAAATTGGTAAATTTCCCAAAATTGGACTTAGTCATTAATTCTTAAATTCTTAAAGATTCTTAAGATTAATTCTTAAATTTTTTAAATTTATTTTTGAGACAGAGAGAGACAGAGCACGAGCAGAGAGAGAGGGAGACACAGAATTTGAAACAGGCTCCAGGCTATGAGCTGTCAGCACAGAACCCCATGTAGGGCCGGAACCCACCAAATGCGAGATCATGAACTGAGCGGAGTCAGACACTTAACCGACTGAGCCACCCAGGGGCCCCAAAGATTAATCCTTAAATTAATCCCAAAGAAATTCCCATGATACTCTGCACTTGTCAAAATGACAAAATAGTAACAGTAAAAACAATAATAAACTTGGTCTTGTTCTTTTCCCTCCTTAGCTTAGTTCAAGAGCCAGTCTCCAACTTGTTTCATTTTCAAATGAGAGTCCTCAACTTGTTTCATTAAAAAAAATTTTTTTTAATGTTTATTTATTTATTTTTCAGAGAAAGAAAGAGACAGTGCGAGCAGGGGAGGGTCAGAGAGAGAGGGAGACGGAGAATCTGAACAGGCTCCAGGTTCAGCACAGAGCCCTATGCAGGTCTCGAACCCACAAACTGTGAGATCATGACCTGAGCCAAAGTTGGACCTTAACTGACTGAGGCACCCCAGATCATTTTAGTTTTACTCAAGTTTTATTTTATTAATTTTGAGAGAGAGAGTGCATACACAAGTAGGGGACGGTCAGAGAGAGGGAGACACAGAATCAGAAGCAGGCTCCAGGCTCTGAGCTAGCTGTCAGCACAGAGCCTGACGTGGGACTCCAACCCACAAAGCATGTGATCATGACCTGAGCCAGTCAGACACTTAATTGACTGAGCCATCCAGCGGTGGTGGTGCCCCAACTTGTTTCATTTTTAACTCACTTGCCTCCCACAAAAAAAAGTCTTTGTGTTGGCCACAGAACATCCTGATTTCATAAAATAATTTAGTTTCCAACCTAGTAGTGGTTTAAAGGAATTCAGAGGGTTCCCTAGAGGTAACTAAGGAACCATCAAAAAAGATAAGAAAATTCAACTGGGGGTAATTTTATGCTTTGTCATTCTATGTTAAGCCAGATCATTGCTTTTATGTTTGAGATATTAAGTTTTAGTTTGAGATTGTGATGAAGAAAGTAAAAATTGAAGAAAACTTTGAAACAAAACAAATATCCTGGAATTAGGACATATCACGGGAGTACTTACATTTGCTCCAAGTTGCCAAGTAAAATTAGGCTTCAGGGGACAGGCAAATATTATGAAACATTTCCTCATAATATTTATATCTGAGATAGATATAAAACAGGCTTAATTTAAAACCAATGAGGGGTATCTGGGTGGCTCAGTCAATTAACCATCTGACACTTGATTTCAGCTCAGGTCATGATCTCAGTGTGGGTTCCAGCCCCATGTTGGTCTCTGAGCTGAGAGCACATAGGCTGCTTGGGATTCTGTCTCTGTTTCCCCTCCCTTACTTGCTCTCTCTCTCAAAATAAATAAACAAACATTTAAAAAACCCCACTTATGATAAATCTGCTACTTACTTCATTTTCCAAAATACACTTTAGAGGTAATAAAAGCAAATCCGTAATTATCTTTTAAAGGAGAACTATATATATATGCATCTTGCCAATAGGACAGGCTATTAGGCTTTTTTTTTCAAACATAATGTGACAATTAATGCCCTTTATTTGACTTAATAGAGTTTTATAGGGAGTATGAAGCTCCTGAATTTCCTGAATTCATGGCTAAATAAGAGCCATGAATGATTTATTCTACAATGCTATTTCTTCCAAGAAAGGATAAAATGGGTCACTTCCATATTATTTGCTTCACTCTACAAGAAATCTCATCCAGTATCTTGGAATGAAAATATGCTTTTAAAAAAAAAATCTAATTCAATTTTAATGCCTCTGTTCTTAGAAATAAGTGATCTACCATAAAAGTTATACTGAAGAGGAAATGGTCTTTAAAAGAATACATTCTAAATGTATCACCACCATACATGGTGAGTAAAGTTTTTTTTCCAAAGAAGACATGTCATTTAAAAAGAGCCAAAGGGAAATTAAGATGAACACATTTCAAAATGAAATTAGATTTATGAATTTAGAACTAAAAGGAGAAAGGATCATCTCTATTTCAAATACTCTAGATACAAGAGAATCTGTATTTTATATATTCTACATTTTTCTATAACTTTTCACAACCTCCCCCATTAATTCAATGATTTAGAACCTTCAACAACATGTATTATTGTTTAGTTCTCCGACCTATGTTCTAATTGACTATAATCATATAGAACTATGAGGAGGAAGTAGCTTAGGGAGTAGGGGAGGCTCTCCAACAGGAATCCAGGGACACTTGGAGTTTGAAAACATTTTTTTAGCAATCTGAGTTTTCTCTGAAATTTTTAAACTGTGTTTTAATTTCTGAAATAATAGGTTATAAAGGGCATATTCTGAATCAGTTAGGTAATTTACTGATTACTAAATGCCATAATGCCTGGGTTTATATTTGTTTTTATAATTGAGGTAATGCTAAGTAATAATTTTCCCACACTGATTGATGTAAGATAGAATAAAAGATTTAACACATAAAAGATGTATTTCCTCCCAATTCTAAATGAATGCTACTTGACTCCCACTGTAGTTTTAAAAAATAAGTTATGGGTGAAGGAGATATAGCTAGGCACATATTAGAATACACATGCTGAACTCAAGATCTAATAGCAAGCAGAGGTTTAATTTCAGTCAAGAATCATGCAGCACATAAAATTAATATTCTTACTTTGCCTTTTTTAATAGACTTCATACTTAATCTATATATTTGTTTTGATCAAATGGTTTTTTCAGATTTATAAAGGGAATTTTCACTAGTTCTATATGTGCACACATTTTAAAAAGTTACAATAAAAATAATTATTTGCTATGTCTTTAGTAGGCCTTTATATTTTTAAATAAGTGAATAAAGTTAGTTGTGAGGATTTCTGAAGACTTTTTTTTGAGATTCATTCTTTAATCAAGCTTGAAAAACACCATCTTCTTATGGAGAACACAATATTTTAATGTTTTCCTTACAGCCTTGACTAGAAGGTGAATTTTCTTCTTGAAACACATAATGCATAAAAATTAACACTCAGCTATAAATTGATGTGTGGTACTTGCTTCGTGATGCATCGAAATAGTATAGGAAGCCTTGCCTTGTTATTTTGAGATTCTACGTGCTTCAGAAGAGCAGCATGTTGTGTGAAATTTAATTTAAAAAATTTTTTGATCATAGGTCTCATTTTAGGTGTTTAATCCATTTTGAGTTTATTTTTGTGTATGGTGTAAGAAAGAGGTCCAGGAAGTACAGCATAAGAAGTATAGTCAATATTATAAGAACATTTCATGGTGACAGATGGTAATTACATTGATGGCGGAGAGCACTGCACGATATATAAAGTTGTTGAAACACTATGTTGTGCACCTGAAACTAATAGAACATTTTAGATGTTCTTAATAAATTTAAAATAAAATAAAAATAAATTATTATACTTAATAAAACATTTTAAATGTTTATTGAATGTTTGCTATGTGCTAGTCAGTAAAAATTCTACAGTAAAATGATGTAAATGCTCTATGTTAACAGGACACACATGTAAGCTCAAAATGTAGGAGAATCTGTTGAGGAATGCTGTGATCAGAGTAACTAGAAATACTATACTTAGATTTCCTAAGCATATATGATTAGCCAGATAAAGGGAGTTTAGACTGAATGCATACATTTAAAAGGATGCCTAAGAGAAGAAGCAGTCTTCATAGAGCTTTAATATGAAACTATTATATGCTTTCTAAATATAAATATGATTTTCTTATATTCTGAAATACTTTTGACCATTATCATTTCAGATATCACATCTCAAACTATTTTCTCTGTAGGTAGTTTCTACTTGATATTTATTGGTTTATCTCATTCTATCTTCCGTAGCTCATAATTTCTTTTTCCTATATTTCCTATTACTCTAGATTTATGTGACATATCTGCTTTATATCTACATTCCAACACATCAGTTTTCTCTTTGGCTGTATCTAATTTGGTATTCAATCTGCCCACTGTATATGGATTTTTTCCAATATAATTTTTTATTCCTGAGATTAGATATGGCTCTTTATCAAGATTTTCAAAACATATTCTTTGTTTTCATAAGTAGTTAACATTTTAATATCTTTAAATATAATTATCACCTCTTCAAGACTAATCTGTCATCTTCAAGTCTTGTAGGAGGAGGAAATTATTTTATCTGATGTATATGCTCTAGTACTGATTTTTCCATATTTGGTTTGTAATGTTTTAATTTAAAATTATTTCACTGTAAAATGTATATTTTTTGAGAGTCCTATTATCTTGAAACGTGACAAATATTTCTATAGGGCAATTTTGTGTTTGCTTTTATTCATATCATTGTGAAAGCCCATAATGTCAAATTATATTGAGATCTTAATGTTTCCCCGGAGGTAGGAAAAATATGAAAGGTCACCTACAAAGAAATGAGGCATATGCAGACATCATATTCTTTTCACATCAACACTGTATGTTGGAATACAAAGGAGCAACATCTTTAGAATTCTGAGGGGAAAATACTTTGAACATAAAATTCTATGTGTGAAAGCAAAATAAGAATATACAAAGACTCAAAGTTTACTACCACTTTCACCCTTCTGAAAAATGTCCTTGAAAGTAGAGTCCCATAAAAATACATTGAAAAGAAGAAAATATGTAGGCTAAAAAAATGGCATGAAGCCAAGAATTCTCATTTTAAAAAAATATGTTTACCAGCTTAAGAATTTTGTAGCAGTTCTAGAAAGCTGTCCAAATTAGAGCAGAAACTTGATGGGCTCCAAAAAGTCTTCAAACAAAATGATGAAATACAGTTGGAATAATAGCTATTACTGGTAAAGAGAGGTATGGTATTATTGATATGGAAAGAAGAATATATTTTCTGTCAACAGAGAAAAAGCCAATAACATATGCCAAGGGATAGAAGTGAAGGAAGTAAGTCAAAATTGAAGAGACAGAAAGCATTTACAAATTACTGGAGAAAACTAAGCAAGGGAAGATGATGGCCTAAACTAAGAAAGTGGCATACATACCACAGGTTTGTGGAGAAAATGTGAAAGTTACTAAGGAGACAGTATCAAAAGATCCTGTTGACTGACTAAACATAGAGGAGAAGAAAGAGTGACAGAGAAGGGGTCAAGGATTGTCCAAGATTTTTTTTAAACAATAGACATGATAATTTCATTCGTTGAGAGCAAAAATGTAAAAAGAGGAACACATTTGAAGGAGAAAATATATAGTTGGGATTTGTTGACATACTAGTGATCATTGGAGCCACTTGGCAGGTACAGTAAGTGCCTTGTAATGCCCTTATCACTCATTACTTAAACCAAAAATAAATAACACTCCACAAAACAAACCTGTGAGTAGGGAGTAGAAAGTCACATACAATGAGTGATCAGTGCTATGTATTTCATTCCAAAATGGAGAATAAGTTGGTAGATGTATCTTATTTCTTCTCTGTAAAGAGAATTTTTAAAGATTATGTTTCCCCTTAAGTCCTGGCTACTAGAGGAACTAAATTTAATGTTCACATACAACATTTTTCGTTATTTAAATATCTTACTCCTATAGGAGAACCTGTTTTTATACATAAATTTCAAAAACCCAATGATACTTTTTATAAGAAATTGAATGTATGTAGAAAGCTTAAACTATGGACAGCAAAAAAGAACACTATTAAATAATCAGTTTTTCCAATATGCAAACACTTCTATTCATTCAGAAATAGTAACCATTGCTCTTTCTGACACAACAACTCATATTCTGACAACAGAAAAGCATCTCTTCATGATCTTAGTTTATTATTAGGAAATTGCTACTCAGAAATGTACATGGTCACGAAGAGCTAGGGAAAAAATGAAAAACTAAGATCTGTCTGAAGCTTAGTAAGAAATCAGCCCATTGGCTCCCATATGATCCTGATAATTTTGATTCTCCAAGCTGTATATCTGATTATAGTTTGGGTAACTGTATTTGGCACACCGTGCCAACATTGGCCCTTTCTCTTGTCCTGTCCAAGTACAAAGCTAGACATGCCTGGAAAATGTCATGTAAAAGGGAGGCTTCTTTCATATCGTATCTTTGCTAGACATGTTTCCAAACTGGAAGATTAATTCTAGAATATTTTTAATCTTATAGACCACTTGACTTATATCCATTCAATATAGCTACTCAAACAAATAGGGCATATGTGTCTAAGGCAAGGAAGGTGAAGTCAGAAAGCATTGATTTGAATCCTGGCTTGGCCACTTTCTGGCTATGAAATTTAAAGAAATGATATTGAATTCTCTGAACACAAGTTTCCTTATCATAAAATATAAGGCAGCAATCACAGCATTTCTGGCAGTTTGAATTAACTGTCAAACGCAGTACCAGAGAGACTAGAAACTACGACTTTGTTTAATGATTGGTCTTTAGTCTTTACCTAGGTAGGGTCTGGTACATTTATTTATTCATTTGTATATCACTCTCCACTGCCCTCCTCCCTGCCTCTATCAGAAGTATATTTTTATTAAAATTTTGTTCTTTCTTAATAGACTTCAGCTTTAAGCCTAAATTATTTTAAATGAACCATCCCAAATCATGCATAATCAGGTTCTTATAGCTTTACTTCCAGAATGAGCTTTGGAAAGCTTATGTGAATACAATCTAATATTTTTTACTTAGCTTGTCACTGTTTAATGACCATATTATATAGTGTAAATTAATAATGTAGTAAGATTAATTTGGCTTGCATTGTAGCTCTAAATTCAATTCCAAAAAGAACACGGAGGGTATTTTGAGCAATTAAGTGCTAAAAGGTATGTAAGAGTTCATGGTTGAGCGTATTCTATAACATTTATGAAATTTGTGTATGTGTGCACATGCAGTGTTTATAAAGTTCCAGTACTTAAAAGAAGTTGATATTTGCATGATTTGTGTGTTTTTGTGTGACTCTATGTATATGTGTGTGTGTATATGTATACATATATCTACACATATATTCCTCACAGCAATCCTATACAGTTCATAATAAGTATAATTAGAAGAGAGAAATTCAGAGTCTGATTTTGCAACAAATATATGGAGAAGCAAGGATCTGACCCCAAGCAGTGAATTTTTCAACTTTCATGATATTTCTAATATAATTTATAAACTGCCTTTAACTCATGTTATTCTTAACTATAAATTTTGTACTATCATATTAAAACAAAGAGACTATGATTCAAATAAGCTCAACTTACTAGCTAGGGTCACACATTAACTTCACAAGTAGCCAGACAGAAGTTTAGACTTCCCAAATTTAGTTAAGAGCTTACTTTCCCTGAGAGAAATAAAAAAGGTTTTTTTTTTTTTTTGCAATTGTTCTCAAATGAAGATGTTAGTTACATGACTAGCCTCAAGTAGTTTAGGAGACTGAATAAATCCGTTGGCATTCATATTTGATAATGCCCAGAATTGTTAAATCTTTCAATTCTAAATTGCCAACAAATTGGCAATTTTTGCCGTGGCTTCTTCACTTTAGTTTTATGAACTGAATGAAGATAGTCAAAAATCTTACAAAATATGCTGAGACTAGAACTCTCTGAACACAAGCAAAAACAAAACAAAAACATAAGACATAAAAAATCAAAACACAAAAAAGAAATCAGTACACTGAACAAAAAATACTTCTACTTTTCTTATTTTTGTATAGACTTCTCTACCTTGTTGTGGATTTATTACATAAAAAGCTTTTAAAAGTAAGCCAAACATAATTTACTGCTTAGGTTGCTGGTTATATGCAAACTCAAATCCAGGCACTTACAAATAAATTTTTTTCTTGAAGTCTACATAATGCTTTTTTTATGGAAGAAGCAAAAACCCAAGAAAGCTATTCCTGACTCCAGATCTGTTTTTAATCAGCTATATTTTTAAGTACTGAAATGCCTTTTCCCAAAGCATTTTAGTGATCTGCTCGACATGGTATTTTTCCTGTATTAAAGATGATCATCTATTTCTCTCATTCACAGTAACTAAACTGTACTCTCTCAGAAGATCTTATGTTCTTGTGAATGATATGGGAAATTTAATTCTAAAATTCAGTAGTGAAAGAAATAGAACAAAGTCTACTATTTCCCTCCCCACCCCAATCTTCTCTTCCCTATGAATGTCTTAGTCCCCCAAACCAAAGTAGGCTTATAGGCCATGTGTTTGCAATGATTAGGGTAGCTATATGCAGTTCCAGCATCCAGTCAACCACAGAACAACTATTAAGCTGGATAAAATTAAAATTCACTTTAGCAATCTATGTGGTAGAAAAGAACAACTGAACCAGAGCCAGAAAACTAGAATTCTAGCTCTGGCTTTGCATCTCCATTTCTATCTTCTAAGCCCACCACCCCTTCCCATGTCTATTAACAGGATAAGAGGTCTATTATTTTTAGTTGAATACTTTCTTTTCGTGATGCTGGTTGTTGAAACATGAGCTACCATCCGTATTTCTTCTGCATAATTCTGCTCACTGCTAACTTATATTTAAAATAAAGTGGGCTATAAGGACAATGTCTGTTGATAGTTGTGGTTATTTTACTTCCTTTATAAAGCTAGTGCTTCTTTTAAAAATTTCTTTAGGATTTTCGTCATTTGAAAAGCTGCTAAACTCAGAATTTCTTATGGCATAGTCTATTACAACGTATTACATCTGACATTACTTTTTTTTTTAAGTTTATTTATTTTGAAATTGGGGAGGGGAGGGGAGGACAGAGACAGAGGGAGACAGAATCCCAAGCAGGCTCTGCACTAACAGTGCAGCTCAGGGGCTCAATCTCAGAAATTGAACCATGAGATCATGACCTAAGCTGAAATCCAGAGTCAAATGCTCAACTGACTGAGCCACCCAGGCGCCCCTGTCCTGCATCTTATTAAACATGGTTACGAGGTTGAAGATACCCTTTAAAAACTCAATAGGGTATAATTGGATGTTTTTGCCTATAGACTAGAGTGAAGCTTAGCAGGGTTGAAAAGTGGGATCAGGAATTTATGTTATAATAAATAGGAAAAGCATCTCAACACATCCTTGTCAATACATCCTCACAAATACAAGACTGAATCTATAAATCCATTCTCTTTTCTAAAGCAATGGTAAATGTAAGATGAGATAAAGAAGAATGGAAACTAAGACAACCTTGACCAGAATCTACTGGGCAAAAACACTTTGTTGATTTCAAACATAAGGTGATTTTGTCACAGATTCCTGCAGGAAGTACATTTTTCTTCTTGTCGCTAAAAGACCTTTCATGTTTCTTGAAGATAAGCACTTTCTTTTGTATAGAGGATAGTGAAAAGTCTTAGAAAAACTGTCACTATAGAGAAGATAACTTTGGAGAGAACTACCCAACTACAGGCCTTCTAATTTTTATGGACAAAGAAATCTATTCTGTCAAGTAGATAGATAATGGATGATAACCAAGGGAGATTAGATACAGAGATAAAGATACTGTGGCTTCGAGAATCTTGTCTGGGACTTTGCCAATTCTAAGGGAACAAGCCCGATTCCAGTGTTTGGCCTATAATTACTGACTGTTTGTTTCTGCTTCGAGACTGTGTTTTACCTACACAAGACAAGGATAAAAGAAAAGTTAATGAGTGAATGACATTTAAGTAATCTTTGTAAGTAATCTGGGCAGGAGAAATGAACAAGACAAATCTGTTTTTAATTTAGGCCCATGGCCAAAATTCTAACAGAGGTAAGTTCACAAATGTGATTCAAAGACATAAGCAATTAGTTATGATGTTGATAGTTCCAAAGGCAAAGAACTCATGCATTCAGGGTTCCTTTCATTGTAACCCACCTTTTCACAGATTGCCAGAAGAATTTCACATATTAACTTGTATGAATGGAATGCTTTCAAATAAGCATCAAAATTAATTGATACACTTATGAACAAAATTCAACCAACACGTTTATGGGTGAAGCTTTTTGTTAGCCAAGCAATCATGTGGAAAATTCATAATAAAACTTAGGGAGTTATTTTTATTTAAAGTTTGTAAGATTGATTCTTCCACTTATTTCCCATTAATATGAAATTTTATGATCATAGAAATAGAATCCAAAATGACTTCTCCTGTGGAAAGAGAAGTACAGTACTTTAAAATATACCAATCATACTATAATCAAAACAAAATGGTCGCTGTATGTAATATTCCCCAATCTAAGAGCATACACAGATAAATCACATGCCCTAGACAGGTAATTGGGAGGAGATTTGCCCAATGAATTGGAAAAAAAATACTAGAGAAATGAGGATAAGGAGAGATTTATCTTTATTATTTGAGGCCATAAAGAAAAAATAGAGTAAATGGTCCCATCAGTCTGACAAGTGTGACTTTTCCCTGTGTCATGTAGGCCCCATACTCTACAGTTACTCTGAAGATACACCAAAGTAAGGTACTGTGCCATCTCTAAGAGAATTGCACCACCTTTATTAAAGCTAAAATAGCCCAAATTTACCAAACAATTTTAAAATATAGTTATCTCTTTCAACACACGGTGCTACAAAAACTGAATATCCAACCCCTCCCCCCCCAACACACACACAAAGATGAAAAACGAAAAACAAAATGAAGAAAAAAAACTGCCTTGGCATAGTGGCACAAATTATACATTACCTAACTCAGACTTAAATATGAATACAAACTATAAATTTCTTAGGGAAAAAAAACAAAGGAGAAAACCAACATTTAGTGTCAGGCAAAGAGTTCTTAGGTTTTATACCAAAAGTACAATCCATAAAAGGGAAAATGGACAAACTGAACTTTATCAAGATTTAAAACTTTCACATGAAGATGAAAAAACAAGATATAGACTAGAATATATTTACAAACCACATATCTGACAAAAAGGCGAGTATCTAAAGTATATATGAAAACCTCTTAAAAGTCAACACAACAAATAATCTTATTAGAAAACATATGAAGAGACATCCACTGAAGAGGATATACAGACGGCAAATAAACACAATAGATGCTGCTTATCACTAATTGATAGGAAAATGCCAATTAAAACTGCAGTGAAACATCCCTATATACTAATCAGAATTTAAAAAATGGTGGCAACACCAAACGCTGTAAAAGGTACAAAGAAGCTCATTCATATATTGTTGGATGAAATGGGAAATTGTACAGCTACTCTGGAAAACAATTTGCAGTTTTTTTTATAATTAAACATTCAGTAACCATACAAACCAGGTAAGAGAAAACCTATGTTCACACAAAAACCTATACACCAATGTGCATAGCACCTTTATATTTAATAGTCAAAAACTGTAAACAACTCAGATTTCTTCAACATATGAATGGGTAAACTGTGGAGCATCTATGCCTTAGAATACTACTCAGCAGGGGTGCCTTGGGTGGTTTAGTTGGTTAAGTGTCAGATTTCAGGTCTTGTCATGGTCTTGCAGTTCATGAGTTCAAGCTCCTTGTTGGGTTCTGTTTTGACAGACTGGAGGCTGTTTTGAATTTTGTGTGTGTCTCTCTCTCTGCCCCTCCCCTGCTCACATTCTGTGTCTCAAAAATAAAGAAAAAAAATTTTAAAGAATATTACTCAGCAATAAGAAAGAATGAATTCTGATACACATGAATAAGTATCTAGGAATTTTGCTGAGTGGAAAAGGTCAACCATAAAAGATTATATACACTATGATTACATGTATATAACATTTTTGACAATGACAAGATTTTAGAAATGGAAGAAGAGTGATTGCCAGGGTTTAGGGAGAAGGTAAGTAGAGTGACAGATGTCCTTGTTTTTTGTGTTTTAAGTTTTTTTTTTTACATTCATTTATTTTTGAGAGAAGGAGAGAGACAGATTACAAGTGGGGGAGGGGCAGGAAGAGAAGGAGACACAGAATCCAAAGCAGACTCCAGGCTGAGCTGTCAGCACAGAGCCCAAAGCGATGCTCCAGCCACCCAACTGTGAAATCATGACATGAGCGGAAGTTGGAGACTCAACCAACTGAGCCACCCAGGCGCCCTGGGGTACTTGTTAAAGGGCAGCAAGCAAAATCCTTATTTCCCTGAACTGAATGTTTATGGTCCCCTCTCAAATTCACATGTTAAAGCCTAATCCCCAATATGATAGTACTTGGAGGTAAGGCCTTTGGGAAGTAATTAGGTTTGGATGAGATCATAGTGATAGAGCCCCATGATGCAACTGGTGCCCTTAGAATGGGATGAACAGCCCATAGCTCTTCTGCTACGTGAGAACAAAGCATAGATAACCATTTATGAAACAGGAAGCAGGCTCTTACCAGACACTTAATCTGCGGGCACCTATATCTGGACTTTCTTCCCTCCAGAATTGTGAGAAATAAATGTACTTAAGTCAACCAGTATATAGTATTTTTGTTATAACAGCCTCAACTGACCAAAAACATTTATGGTGTTGAAATTGTTCAAATGTTTTATCACTTATGGTGATAAAATTGTATAGAATATAATATGTGTGCATGCACACACAAATGACTGGATAAATCTGAGTAAGATCAGTGGATTTATCAATATCAATGTCCTGGTGATATTTTACTGTAATTTCTAAAATGCTATCTATTAGGGCACCAAAGTGGCTCAGTGGGTTAAATGTCCTACTTCAGCTCAGGTCATGATCTCATGTTGGGTTCGAGCCCTGCCCCGGGCTCTGTGCTGAATGCTTGCTCAGAGCCTGGAGCCTGCTTCAGATTCTGTGTCTCCTTCTTTCTCTGACCCTCTCTGCTCATGCTCTGTGTATCACTCTACCTCTCAAAAAAATAAATAAATGTAAAAAAAAAAATTTTTTTAATGGTATCTATCACTGGGACAGCTGGGTGAAATGTATGAGGGATCGCTCTGTATTTTTTTTTTTTTTAACTTTTATTCATTTTGAGAGAGAGCACTAGCGGCAGAGGGGCAGAGAGCAAGGGAGAGAGAGAGAATCCCAACCAGGCTCCACACTCAGCATGGAACCTGATGTGGGGCTTGATCTCATGACCATGAGATCATGACCTGGGCCACACAGGTGCCCCACCCTCTGTATTATTTCTTAAAACTGCATGTGATCCCACAATTTTTTTCAACAAAAAGTTTAATTATGAAAATGTAGTAATAATTAAGAACATATATACCTGGGTAAAATAACTGGAGACAGTTTTTAGTTCTAATTCTGTTATCTTGACCTTCAACTTTTTGATAAAATAGTTGATAACATTACCAACTACATTACACTGTTAGAATAAAATGAGATAATTCACTACAAGAACATAGCATATTAGATGTTGCTTTAAATAAATATGTTCTATGTTTATAATTATTGTCTCATTATTATTTAAAGTATTCTTTGTGGTAGAAATATAGTCTAATCTTGGAATCAAATTTTAGGCTATGCCTATTTGCCATGTGATTGCACAAGATCTCTTTTGGGGTGCCACTTTAATGAACGTTAAGGATAGAATTCATGCCTACTGGCTTATATTTTTCCCCTCTGTTTCAGAATCAGCCTTTATTGAGCTATTTTGAGAAATTTCACTGCAAATAGTATAGAAAATCAACATCTCTTCACTTTGTATAATGCCTTAAAACCACTAATTAAACCTTAACTTTAAAAGATCAATCTGTCAGCCTTATGTTTTCCATAACTATATAATTTAATAAAAAGCACAAAGAATAAAATGTGTTATTATTATTTTTATATAAGTATATATTTGTCCTTTGACATGGATTTATAGCTATTTTATTCATAATTTATCTTTAAAACATTTTCCTATGAGTATATATTTCTATAGACTGTTAAGTCATTTTCATCAAGCTGATTCTCTAGAAAGTATCATTTTAAGGTTTGTCAATAAACTGAATTCTGAAAAATAACATTTATTCTTCATGATATCATTTCTATACCACAAATATTTCTGTAAAGATTATTTTACAACCATGGAAAATCAATTTTACATATATGATGCTTAGAATTTAGTGAGAGAGTACTTTATTGGGAAAAAAAAAAGACCAAAATGTTGCTATTCAACAAAATTTAAAACTGAAAATGTAAGTGGGAAAGTGATAGCCACCATTATGGGGACATCAAACAGCCACTAGGTACTATAAGATACCAGCCTCCCTAAAGTATAGGGAATGAAGGTCTCAGAATTAAATCTGAGAAAACTTTCTTATTGTCATGATATCATACAAATGTATTAATATCTTGGGGAAAGAAGTAGGAAAATCTGAAAGATTCAGAATTTACTCAAAAAAGACAAAAGCACCAAAAAGACAATATTTCAAGGTAAATTTATATCAGCAAAGAAATAAAATGCATCCAGATTGGCAAGGAAGAAGTCAAACTTTCATTCTTCATAGACAAAATGAAACTCTATGTAGAAAACCTGAAAGACTCCACCAAAAAATTGTTAGAACTGATACATGAATTCAGTAAAGTCAAAAGACACAAAATCAATGTACAGAAATCTGTTGCATTTCTATATGCCAATAATGAAGTAGAGAAATAAAGGAATCAATCCCATTTACAATTGCACCCAAAACTGTAAGATACCTAGGAATAAAACTAACCAAAGAAGTAAAAAATCTGTACACTGAAAACTATAGAACACTTATGAAAGAAATTGAAGAGGACACAAAGAAATGGAAAAACTTTCCATGCTCATGGATTAGAAGAACAAATATTGTTAAAATGTCTATACCACCCAAAACAATCTATATATTTAGTACAATCCCTATCAAAATAACACCAGCATTCTTCACAGAGCTCAAACAAACAACAATCCTAAAATTTGTATGGAACCACAAAAGACCCCAAGTAGACAAAGCAATCCTGAAAAATAAAAACAAAATTGGAGGCATCACAATTCCACATTCCAAGCTATATTCCAAAGCTGTAGTGACCAATACAGTATGGTACTGGCACAAAAATAGACACATAGATCAATGGAATAAAATGGAAAACCCAGAAATGGACCCACAAATGTATGCCCAAATAATCTTCAACAAAGCAGGAAAGAATATCCAATGGAAAAAAAAAGGTAGTCTCTTTATCAAATAGTGCTGGGAAAACTAGATAGCAATATGAAAAGAATGAAACAGGACCAGTCTCTTACCCCATACACAAAAAAAATAAATTCAAAATGGACGAAACACCTAAATGTGAGACCTGAAACCATCAAAATTGTAGAGGAGAACACAAGCGGTAGACTCTGTGATATCGGCCATAGCAACTTCTTACTACTAGACAGGTCTTCTGATACAAGGAACAAAAGCAAAAATGAACTGCTGGGACTTCATCAAGATAAAAATCTTCTGCATAGTAAAGGAAACAATCAACAAAACTATAAAGCAAACTTCAGAATGAAAGAAGATGTTTGCAATGATATATCAGATAAAGGGTTAGTATCCAAAATACACAAATAACTTATGGGGGGGGGGGAAGGAAAAAAGGAAGAACTTACCAAGCTCACACTGAAAAAAAAAAATTATTCAGTTAAGAAATGTGCAGAAGAAATGAGACATTTTTCCAAAAAAGACATACTAGCAAAAGACAGGACAAAAGACACATGAAAAGATGCTCAAAATCAATCATCATCATGGCAATACAAATACAATGAGATACCACTTTGCACTTGTCAGAATGGCTAATATTAACAACACAGGAAATAATAGATGTTGGTGAGGAAGTAGAGAAAGGAGAACTCTCTCACACTATTGGCGGGAATGCAAACTGATGCAGCTACTATGGAAAACAGTGTGTAGCTTCCTCAAAAAGTTAAAAATAGGGGCGCCTGGGTGGCTCAGTCAGTTGAGCGTCCGGCTTTGGCTCAGGTCATGATCTCATGGTTCATGGATTCAGGCCCCGTGTTGGGCTCTGTACTAACGGCTAGCTCAGAGCCTGGAGCCTGCTTCGGATTCTGTGTCTCCCTCTCTCTCTGACCCTCCCCTGTTCGCACTGTCTCTCTCTGCCTCTCAAAAATAAAGAAAAAACATTAAAAAAATTTTTAAGTTAAAAATAGAACTACCTTATGATACAGCCGTTGCATTACTAAGTATTTGCCCAAAGAATACAGAAATACTGATTGGAAGAGACACATGCACCCTGATATTTATAGCAGCGTTATCAACAAAAGCCAAATTATGGAAAAAGAGTGCAAAAGTGCATCAACTGATGAATGCAGAGATAATATACACACCATAGAATATTATTCAGCTATCAAAAAGAACGAAATCTTGCCATTTGCAACAACATGGATGAAGTTAGACTGTATTATGTTAAGCAAAATAAGTCAAAGGAAGACAGATACCACATGATTTCATTTATATATGGAATTTAACAAAACAGATGAGAATAGGGGAAATAAAAAAAGGGGTGGGACCAAGAAACAGTCTCTTAATTATAGAGAACAAACTGAGGGTTGCTGAAGGGAAGGTGTGCAGGAAGATGGGCTAAATGGGTGATTGGTATTAAGGAGGGCCCCTATGATGAGCACTGGGTATTAAATGTTAAGTGATGAATCACTAAGTGTTATTCCTGAAATTAATATTATGCTGTATGTTAAATAACTGGAATTTAAATAAAAACTTGAAACAAAAAATACTAGAAGAATAAGATCAGCAGACTAAGTATCTTAACTAGAACATAAGATATTTCCTTCTCTTATCTTTACTATCACTCATTTTATTCGGTCCCAATATTTAAGAAAAGGAATGGAGTTAAAACAACAAATGGTTGGATAGGACCTCATGCAAGAAATTCAATCAAGGGAATTATATTTTCGTGTACATTATTGCTCATCTAAAATATAGTGTATAAAAAGGACCTTAAGGAAATTAAACATCTCTAACAGTTCAATCTATGAAAATACAGAAAATACCTAACTATAAAGGCAATATACTAAACAATCAAGGTAAGAAAAGCATGTGCATTTCTATACACTAATGATGAATTACATAAAGGAAGGAAGCAATCCTATTCAAAATAGCATCAAAAACAAGAAAACATCTAGGAATAAATTTAACCAAGGGAGTAAAATATCTCTACAATAAAAACTATAAAACATTAATGCAAGAAATCAAAGATGACACAAGTATATAGATACTCATGTTCATGGAATGGAAAAATCAATATTGTTAAAATGTCCATACAACCCAAAACAATCTACAGATTCCACAAAATCCCTATCAAAATTACAACGGGATTCTTCACAGAAATAGGAAACCACAAAATGTCTCGAATAGCCAAAGCAATCATGAGAAGGAAAAAAAACTGAAGGGCGTATACTTCCTAATTTCAGACTGTATAAAACTATAGTAATCAAAACAGTATAGTACTATCCTAAAAATACATACATAGACCAATAGAACAGGGTAGAAAGCCCAGAAATAAACAGCTTATTTACATGGTTAACTCACATTTGACAAAGAAGCCAAGAATACTCAATGGGGAAAAAGTAGTTTTTTCAATAAATGGTGACAAGGAAAATTGGGTAATCACATGCAGAAATTAAATTGGCATCTAATCTCACACAAATCACAAAAATTAACTTGAAATGGGTTAAAAACTTAAACATAAGACCAAAACCCATAGAACTTCTAGAGGAAACGGAAAAAAGGTTCCTTGACATTGGTCTTAGCAATTGTTTTCTTGGATAGGACATCAAAAACACAAGAAACAAAAGCTGAAATCAACACAACAGACTACATCAAACTAAAAAACCTCTGCACAGCAAATCCAATAATACAGGAATCACAACAACCTATGGAATAGGAGAATACATTTACTAATCATCTATCTGATAAGGAATAATATCCAAAATATATAAAATCTCCTACAACTTGATAATAAAAACAAATAATCCAATTAAAAATTGGCAGAGAAATTCTACAGACATTTTTCCAAAGAAAATACACAGATGGGGGTGCCAGGGTGGCTCCGCTGGTTAAGTGTCCAACTTTGGCTCAAGTCAGGATCTCATGGTCCAGGAGTTCAAACCACACTTAGAGCTCACTATCTCTTTCTCTCAAAAATAAATACACAAAAAAAAGTTAAATATTTAAAAAAAGAAAATACACAGGTGGCCAATAGGTACATGAAAAGATGCTCAACATCACTTATCAGAAGGGAAATGCAGAACAAACCCACAATAATATGTCAACCTCATACTTTATAGAATGGCTATCATCAAAAAGCAAAAGATATGCATTGGTGACAATGTGGAGAAAAGGGAGTCCTTGTGTACTGTTGGTAAACTGGTACAGCCACTATGAAAAACAGTATAGAAATCCTCAAAAAGTTAAAGGTAGAACTACCATATTCACCAATCCCACTTCTGAGTACATATATCCAAAAGAAAAGAAAACAAGATATCAAAAAGACATATGCACTCCCATTTTCATTACAGCATTATTCACAACAGCCAAGATATGGAAACAATCTATGCATCTGTCAAGTAATGAATGGAGACACACACACCCACACACACACACACATACACACACCATAGAATATTCAGCCATAAGAAGAAAATCCTGCTATTTGTGACATGGATGGATTTAGAGCATTATGCTAAATCAGACAGAGAAAAACATACTATATAATATCACATGTATGTGAAATCTGAAACAGCTGTACTCATATAAATAGAAAGTAAGATGATGGTTACCAGCATCTGAGTGGTAGAGAAAATGAGAAGTTTTAGTCAAAGGATACAAACTTGCAGTTATAAGGTGATTAAGTTTGGGAGAACTAAGCACACCTTTGTGATTGGTTAACAATACTGTATTATATACTTCAAAGTTGCTAAGAAACTAGAGCTTAGATGTTCGCATCACAAGAAAAAAATGATAATTATGTGATATGGAGAGGTTAGCTAATACTATGGTAGTAATAATATTGCATTATATAAATGGGTCAAATAAACACATGGTACACCTTAAATTTATATGTATGTCAATTAGACTTCAATTTTAAAAAGAAGCAAAAAAATTAAAACTTGAATTAAAAATGTGTTGTATTTTTTAATAAGCTTTATTTTAATTGCTTTACAAAAATAAAGGCAATAGGATTTCTCTAGGCTACATAAGACTTTTTTTTTTAATGAAGGGTAGTATAGGTAAATGGTAGGATATTCAAAGCAACTGGACATTTACAGGAGAAAAGAGATCTAGAAATAGTGATTCTGACCAAGAATACCTACCTTTCAGAGGGGCAGTAAGCATCAAAGGAATTGATGTCCCATAAATTACCTTCTATCAAATGAAACCAAAATACAGCAATCCTACATTGTACTCTTTCCTCCAAGATCCCCAGGGCTAATCTTACAGTATCCCTATACTCTTGTTTATATCAGGAACCAGCAA
Organism: Helogale parvula; assembly: GCA_004023845.1. Taxonomy (NCBI): domain Eukaryota; kingdom Metazoa; phylum Chordata; class Mammalia; order Carnivora; family Herpestidae; genus Helogale; species Helogale parvula. Next base: position 42,575 of record PJEM01012890.1, read on the forward strand.
AAGCACCAACCATTAACTTCCTCTCATTTTCACCCTGCTCTGTACTTTGGCTAATTGGATACAATTTTCCTTCTCTCCCTCTTAGACAGTTTGGGCTAATGTAACAAATTAACATAGACTGGGTGTCTTAAAGCAAAAAACATTATGTCACAGTTATGGAGGGTGGGAAGTCCATTATCAGGGTGCCAGCATGGTCAGGCTCTTGGTGAAGGACCTCTTCCAAATTTTTGGATGGCTGTCTTCTCATTGTTCCCTCACAGGTGAAGAGGAAAGAAGTTAATTCTCTTCAGTCTCTTCTCATAAAGGCGCTAATCCTATTATGGAGCTAGACCTTCCAAAAGCTGCTCCCTCCAGATACAATTACCCTGGAAATTGGGGTTTCAAAATATAAATTTGGGAGGGACACAGCATTTAGTCCCTAGCACCCTCCCATTTCTCCACTCTGCTCTGAGAAGTCTAGGTGGTAAATGTATTCTTTTAACTGGCCCAGCCCCTTCTCAGAATGTTTGCTTCTCTTTCAAATTAAAACTGGCTGTTCCCTGGAGAAGACAGGACAATAGAGGTTATTGTCATTGTTTTCCTTACTCTACCTCAAATGAGATTTTAAGTAGACCTTGAAAGAGCAAAATGAGACAATCAGAATTTAATGTGCTTGTATTAACCTGCATGATTTTATTAAAGTAACTGAAAATATTTTAAGTATAAAGTTAAATCACTTGAAATTTTTAATTTCAAGTAAAAATCTTTACTTTTAAAAAAATTTTAAACTGATACTGCTCATTTGAAGATTATTAAAAATCTGCTATAGCAGTTTAAAGTTCAAATGGACTAGTTGTCTAATGAAAGACCACAAACCTGTGTTAGAATGCAGATTATTTGAGTACAATTATTGGCATTCTTCAAAACTGTCAACTGTTTACTTTTTTAATTTTTCTTTTTATTTTTTGAGGGGGGAGATAGAGGTAGGCAAAAAAGGCTCTAATTCATTCTTGAAATTTAGATATTCTGTGATTATTTCCCCCCCTTTTTGGAATACAGTTTTTAAATTTTGCTTAGTGAAATGTTGTTAGTAAATAATCTCAGTTTGAGGGGCTGACACTCTTGAAACAAATGTTTACTTCCATTACTCTTTCACGTAATAGTTTCAGCATCCAATGATGATTGATCCATGTCTGAACCAACTGTTTCATGAAACTTTGCCAAATAGTAATTTTCTAATTTTCTATTCACAGGTATTTATCTTTCCAGGAGGAAGAGGAGGAGGAGGAGGAGAAAAAGTAATCTTTCTTCATCTACTCTGGTTATCTGGTTCTTTGAAATGCCAATTTTCAGAGTAAAGAGTTGATTGAAGATAAGATTAAAGATAAAAGAGATAAAAACAGACACATAGACCAATGGAATAGAATAGAGAACCCAGAACTGGGCCCACAAATGTATGGCCAATTAATTTTTGACAAAGCAGGAAAGAGTATCCGATGGAAAAAAAGACTGCCTCTTTAGCAGATGGTGCTGGGAAAACTGGACAGCAACATGTAGAAGAATGAAATTAGACCACTCTCTAACACCATACACA
>PJEM01012891.1:0-44156 GCA_004023845.1 Helogale parvula
GGGGGACAGGAGAAGACAGGGGGATGGCCAGGAGCCCATTAGGAAAGCCCCCGCTCCGAGGCCCACAGTTGAGCTTGGAGACAGATGAAAGGCGCTGTCTGCTCAGAAGCGCTGACGGCCGGAGCCCCATTAGAGGCTCCTTCGCTCTGTGTCTGAAGTACAATAATTTGGCTCCTTTGGTCACTCTTTGGTTTGGTCTCCGTCTTCCCACCCCAGGGAGCATGAGACAGCCCGTTACGGGAACTTTCATCTGAGGCTTGCCTTCTGAAGCCAGCCCTGGATGGCCCTGCTGAGTCGGCGTCCCTTCCCCGGGGAGGACACGGAGGAGGGGCAGGTGGCTGCGGGTGAGCCGGTGCAGGGCGTGGGGGGCTCCACGGGGCAGGGGGGCTGCACCCCCAGCCCCAGCGGAAGCACGTGTACACGGGGAAGTGTTCCGTCCCCTTGTAAAACGTGTTGCCGATTCATAGTTTTGGGAGACACTTTTCTGTTCAGCTGACAAAGTGCATCCAGGTGGGGAGAGGGGGTGGGAGGCCTCCTGCCCAGCCTGGTCAGGTGGAGGGTGGGTGCTCTGGGGTGAGAAAGGGGTGCTGGGAGGTGGGGCTCCAGGAAGCTGGGCCCCTAGGGAGGTGGTCTTGACTCAGTTCAGAGCAGATGGCGGAGCTGTGACCCCCATGGGGCTCACCCCAGGATGGGGAGGAGAGGGTGAGTGTCCCCACATCTCTGTCACCTGGCCACATGGCTTTCCCCTCCCCCTCCGGCTCATCAGTTTTAGCTGATGCCTTTCTCCTCCGCCATTCACGAAGGCGAATTATCAAAGATCTAAACTATAGAATTACTGCCACAATGGGGAGCAAAGTTAACTCACACCGCAGCTTGGTTTGCAGAGAAAAAAATTTATTTTGTCCATTAACTAGGGTTCCTAGCCTCCATGCTTGTGATAAAAGCCCGAGCCCCCTCTCTGGGTCTCACCTGATCCTCCCGGTATAAAGTCCTAGCAACAGAAAGTAGTAATCTTTTTAAGACTCTTGAAATCTATGAGCAAATTCCTAAATCCTTGTATTTCTCCATCTCACAATGCAAATTCCTGCCTCTTCCTGGGGCTCCGCCTGGGGACAGAGCCCTAAGGACCTGAGGTCCTGTGGGGCAGAGCGCCTCTCTGACTGTGTTCTGGTACTTTCTATTGCCAAAATGACTGGGTGTGCACGTGTGTGACCACAGCGGCATTAGTCACAACAGCCAAAGGGTGGCGGCAGCCTATGTGCCCATCAGTGGATGAATGGACAGGCAGATGTGCTCCTTCTAGAAGGAGAGGCCCTTCTGCCACCTGCCAGCTGGATGGACCTTGAGGGCTCGATGCCGCGTGAAACAAGCCACATCCCGAGCGATCCCCCTCGTATGGGGTCCCTAGAGGAGTCCGCTCCATTGAGACAGGAAGTAGGATAGGGCCACCGGGGGGCTGGGGGAGGGGATAGGGAGTCAGTGTTTAATGGGGACAGAGTTTCTCTCTCCGGGAAGAGGGAAACATTCTAGAAACGCCCAGTGGTGAGGGCTGCACAACATGGTGAGTACATCCAGCGCCGATGACGCGGACACACAACCGTGGTACGTGGTACGTCTGTCTTACCGCAATTTTTCAAAACGGATAAAATGGCCAGAGGGGATCATTGTCCTCGGAGCCCTGCAGCTCTTCACAGACCCTCCGGGGCCGAGTCACTCGGAAAGATGGTCCCACCAGTTTCACAAGCCAGCTCCCAAACAGTACCGCGCCCCCAGTGAAGCTGGCGACGGGCGGCCGGGTGCTGGCGCGTCTTGACTAATGCTGTGGTCATCCAGACGTCCCCGGCGGGCTGCCGGGCTCCTTAATGTCCAAAATGCTTTCTGATTATTATATAAATCTGTGCCTGTCAGAGCATCAGGAGGGCGGCGTGACCCCTCTGATGGCTCTACCGCACCTTCGTCGAGTCTTGTTTCTGGGTCATCGTGATGGAAAGATTCTCAGATGCAGCCTGTGGTTCAGATCTGGAAGCCTGCGAGCTTCTCCTGCACCAGAAACCGGTCTGAATGCGGAGCCGCCCGGCTCTGACCGTCCGCAGACGGGTGCCGGGCATCGCGTCCCGGGGCTGGTCCGTCGTGGGGTTGCCTAAGTGCCATTTCCCCAGGGGTTTGGGGACCATGTCCAATTGGGGGTGAGCACAGAAGCGGGTGGTGCTTCGTCCACCAGACCAAACGCAGGACCCCTCTCTTCTGCTCACCTTTCTGCTCAGGCACTGACCCATCTGTCACCAGAGTCCCTGACAACCCATCGACCAGTGTCTGCAGCCCCCGGATGAGGGGAGCTGAGCAGGGGCGGGGGCGGGGGGGAACCTGGGGCCACTGCGCTGTGCCCGGACCCCCGCTGGGCGCCCACGGCCATTCCAAGTGCTCCCCGTTCCCCGCTGCACCCTTCCGCCAGAGCCACCGGGACCCCCCCGGCTCAGCTCTGCACAGCCCCATACAAATGACCAGAAGTTCCCACCTCATTCCTCAAGACGGAATGACTCTGTGAAGGTCGCTAGCACCCCAGAGCTGCCGCAGAACCAGGCTGGCGCTCACCGGGCTGCTTCTCTGTCGGGTCCTGTCTTCTCTGTCTTGTCTTGCCCCCCTCTCTTCCTTTACAGGTTTCTCCCAAGGTCACTCCCTCAGTCATCCACTTACATAACAATCCCTGTCTCTACAGAGACAGAAGTCAACTGAGGGCAGGAGATAAAAACCAAGGACTTAGAGTTATTGAGACCTGGGCTCAATCCACCAGCTCACAGAGACCCCAATATCCTCCCCGCTTATCTGCTTGGGCTAGTGCCTGGCAGCCTTTTTGTGCCATGAGGTTTCCTCCACTTTCCCAGGAGTTATGGGACCAGTCTGGGCACCTTGGGCACCTGACTCAGACTGGGTCAGTCAGACCTCCTCCCTCAGAATTTGGGACTAAGAAAGAGTACTCTTGAGGGGCTGAGTCTAAAGAATGAAAGCTTCTTGCTAGGAAGGTCACTTCCTTCCCTTCAGGAGGCTGGGAGGAGAGAGCAGAAATGGAGCCGCAGGGGAGAAAGGCCAGGGATAGAGCAAAAGCAGGGGTGCCTCCGTCCCGTGGCCCTGAATAGATTCGACTCTCCTTTTCAGCTGAAGTTTTCTCAAGATGATTTCTGTCACATTAACCAAAATCCCCTAAGTAACTCAGAGCTGAGATCATTAATGTCCTTCAATTGTGGGGAAATGGAGGCTCAGAGAAGGTCGGTCACCCGGTCAGAAAGGGCAGAGCCAGGATTTGAAGCCAGGACAGCGGGGCTCCGGAGATGGGCCCTCCGGCACCAGGAGAGCTGGGTTGTGGAGACAGGGTCACCCCCCCCCCCCCCCCCCCGCCAAGCCTTCTCTTCTCCACTCTCCCCCTCAGGGGCCTGTTTCCCGCAGGAGCCCTGTCTGCCTCCCCCCTCCTCTTGGCCCAGGGGCCCCGCCCTCTCCCACCTGCCCTGAGCCACTGCTGTAGACCCAGGTGACCTGGCTGCCGGGAACCTGGAGCCACAGGGAAACCGAGTCTCTGGAGACCTCGCTCCGTCGGGGAACGGCCCGCTCCTTTGGACCAGACTCCCAGGACCAGCGTCAGACATTTTACGAATGTGGGGCCCTGTAGCCCCCAGTGTGGGCAGCCATCCGCTCCAACTGTTAGACTGGTCCAGGCTGCCGGCCGTGTTACGGGTGGGGACACTGGGGCGGCCTAGCCTGTGGCCTGGGACACGGAGGGCAGCCTGCTCTCGGCCAGACCAATCCCCACCCCGCCTTCTCCCATGAGCCTCCAGGAGCCTGCCTGCTGCGGAAGGTCCTGATTGGCCCCCAGCAGACTGGCGGCGTCTGTTCTAAACGAGCAGGTGCAGGGGCGCGTGGGCCGCTCGGCCGGCTGACTGTCCGACTTCAGCTCAGGTCATGATCTCACGTTCGTGGATTCCAGCCCCGCGTCGGGCTCCGTGCCGACAGCTCAGAGCCTGGAACCTGCTTCCGATTCTGTGTCTCCCTCTCTCTCCCCCTTCCCAGCTCACGCTGTCTCTCTGTGTCTTAAAGATGAATAAATGTTAAGAAAAAAAAAGAGCATTTTTTTTTGGTGGTGTCTGAAGCCCTAGGCGCGCCCCCACCGGCCGGAACTCAGGGGCGGGCACTCAGCTAGGGGGTGTGTCATCCTCCGGAGGAATGACCCTCGAGCCCCCGCCTGCCCCGCGTGAGTGTGCGAGCACGTGTGCACGTGTGTGCGTGAGTGTGCACACACAGCATGGTATACGTGGGCCTGGATGCGTGTGTGCGTGCGCGTACCTGAGTGTGAGCTCACGTGTGTGCCGGTGTTGGGAGAGTGCCGAGTGCGCGTGTGTGAGAGCGGGTGTGTGTGCGTGTGTGTGCGTCTCTGAGCGTGACCTGCCGCCCGGGTTACAGTCACCTCGGGCCGCCTCCCTCTGCTCCCAGGGGACACAGACCCTCTCTGTGCTCAGGCCCCAACCTCGTGCCAGGAAATCCGGTCTCCCCCGCCTGCCCGGGGCGTCCGCCTCCTGAGCAGGGACCCGCCAGGTGGCCTCTCCCCAGCTGCTGGCACGGTGCCCCCCTCCGGCCCCCGCGGCCCCCCAGCCGCACCCCGTGAGCCCCAGGCGCTTGCTCAGGACTCGCTTCCCGGCCTTTCCATCCGTGTGTCCTGATCTGAGCCCCCTCACCACGCAGCTCCTCTGGAAATCATACAGCCTCTGGTTTGCCAATCGAATTTGACTTATTAGGTTATTTTTGCCCTTTCAAAAACCATCAACGTGCCTGGCAGGTCTCCTAATTGAATAACATATGGCAAATGAACTTTTCTTTAAAAAACCAACCCCATAAAAACGTTATCAAGTGGGGACGGACCTGCCTGCATCCTGTGCTCACCGGGTGGGCCCTTTCCTTGGGGGGAAAGGCCCCCCGGGTCCGCGCCCTGCTGCCGCCTCTCGTCATTTCACGTGGGCAGCCACACGGGGGCGCCCAGGAGCAGTCCCGCTCTCCCCGCCTTGCCTTCCTGCGTCCGGTCGTGCCTTTGCTCGTTCTGTACCTTCTCGGCAATGCCCTTCCAGCCTTCAGCGGTTGGCACTAGGCTCGGTGCCCAGGACAGCCCGGCAGCTTAAACAACCCCCGAGATTTCTCCCTGTCCTGGGGGCCTCTTCTCTCGGCCTGCAGGCGGCGCCCTGTCGCCGCGGCTCCTGTGACCCGTGCGCAGGGAGAGAGCGCAAGCAGGCTCTGTGGCGTCCCCCTCCAAGGCGCCAATCCCATCATGGGGCGCCAGCCTCATGCCCTCATCTGATCCGACCCCAACCCTCTCCCAAAGGCCCGACTCCGAACAGTCACACGTCGGTGTGTGTGTGGGTTAAGGGCTTTGCCACATGCGTTGGGGACCCACAGGTTCCGTCGAGGCACTAGCTAAGGCCTCCCCCCTCCCCGCCCCTGGATTGGGCCTCGAGACGCCCCCGCAGCCAGAAGCAGACGCCTGACCCGTGTGTGGGACACCTGCACCCCTGCAGGGCAGCGCCCCCACCTTGGACTCAGTAATCTTGTCCGGGTTGGCTCAGAGCTGTGGTCCCGCAAAGCCCTCCCAGAACCGCCGCCTGGGGGGCCGGCCCGGGTACCTGCCAGGGCCCGGCGGTGAGCAGCGGCCCCACTGAAAGAAGGGGGAGGCTGGTCGGAGACGTCCCCTTCCCACCGCACCCCTCCTGCCTGGAGAGGATAATAGGGCTTGGTGCTCACTTTTCATCAACGAGGAAAAGAACTGTCGTGGCAGCAATAATGGCCTCATTTATGCTGAAATTATCAGCAATTTGGGCCAAAAGCTCACGGGCTGAGGACTTCTTTTCCTGAACACAGAATAAAGACGAACTCTCTGGAGGAGCTGTTTCCATGGTGACGAGCGCGTTCATAGCCGGGATGTGAGTCCCTCTGGGACTGAGAGCCCGGGCGCCCGCGCCCAGGCCGGGGAACAGGCTCCGGGCACTCCGGGCACGGCCCAAGGCCACGGGCACGCGGTGAACTCCGGAGAAGGGCCGGCCGCGTCTCTTCCCATCCATCTGCATTTTTATTCCTTTACTTGCCTCTCTGTTGGTGACTTTAATATTTGAAACCATTAAAGGCAAACGGGAATTTATATTTGAATTTGCTTTGGCGTCACCTAACAAGATTTGCGTCTCATCTGAAGTTATTAAAAACACATTTCAAGACTATTCCCCAGAATTAAGAACTTGGGCCGAGAACCGTCTAGAGCATTGACCCTTCCGAGCGAGGCCAGGCCACGGGGGACAGGGGCGGGAGAGTCACCTCTGATCCCTTGACGACTTGATTTTGTGCAAGAGGGACTCAGGGCCCTGAGGGGTCTCAGCCGCGGGGGGACCAGCCCAGGCCTCGCCCGGGTTAGCTCCGGACGAAGCCTTCCGTTCCCCGGGGGGTGAGGGGAGAAGCCGTCCAGGACCCCGTGATCGCCGCCCAGTGAGGCGTCCACGACAGGTGGGTCAAGGGCCGAACAGGGAAGTGGACCATCCGGCTCTGTGTCGGAGCAGCCACAGGCCACTCGTGGATGAAGAGATGTGGCTGGGTGTCAATAAAACTTTATGGAACAGGCAGAGGGGCCGGATTCAGCCCCGATCAGAACCTCGCTGGGCTGCAAAGGGCGTCGCCAGCAAATTCTTTCAGTTGTTGGCGGGATTCAGCCCCGGGGAGTCGCAGGGCTGGGGCCTCGCTGTCTGGGAGCGGGGTGCATTCATGTGGCTCGCAAGCCCCTCGGTGTGTGCAGGTCGGTGGCCCCAAGTTTACACCCCAGGCTTCCGCCTCCCGCAGGACCGTGCTGGCACCTGCTGTTCCGGCCGGAGGGCCCAGCTTTGCTCTGTGGACGCGGATGAGCGTGGAGCCAAGCGTGGACCGTCCGGAGTTCGCAGAGCGCCACCCTGCGGTCCCCACCACACACTCAAGACCCCGCGGAAGCCGGTTCCTGACAGACACTTGATCCAGCCCAAGACACGTGCGTCAGGGGCTGTGAGGCCCGACGATGATGGGAAACAGAGGGAGGGAAACCTCCTCCCGCTCCGTCTGGAACGCGGTGGGCCCGCAGCCCTGTCACATGGCTCCTGTTTGGAAACACAGGACAGAGGGCTGTGTGGGGACCGTGGCTGCAGTGTGAGAGGCGCCGCGCTGTGGCAGCTCGGTCCCCCCCCCACCGGGCTGTGCGCCGGGACACGTGTCTCCCCGCCCTGGCATCCTTCCTGGGAGATGAGGGGCCGCTGCCCTGCCGGGGCCCGGCCTGGAGACCCTGTCCCTGGAGAGGGCTCAGCTCCGCCGGCCCCTGCCTTCGGGCTCCGGCCGGCAGAGGCCCCTCCATGGCCTGGGCTCCTGGGCTCCGGCTGAGTCCTGTCCGGGGTGAGCGCCCCCAGGCCAGCAGGGCACCCACGGCGGGAACACTGGCTGCCACGCAGAACCCCCCACCCCCCACCCCGTCGTCAAGGCGACACCCCACCCCTGAGCTCTGTTTTCGGAGCAGACGTTCCCAGAAGGCGGGCCGCGATGTGAGGCCGCGCAGAGAACAGAGCAAGCTGTTCCGGGACTCGGCGTCTGTCCCCGGCCGGGGCACGGCGGGTGACCGCCGCCTCCTGTCTAGCACATAGACACTTGCTCGATAAATATTGTGTCTGGGTCTGAAAACGCCGCCTTGCAAGATAAATGCCAGCGAGGAGGACAGTCACCGTGCCCCGGAGACCGCGTCCCCACGGGAACAGCCGCCCCGCGGAGGCAGCAGGAGGGGACGGGGGGGGGGAGAGGGCGGGGGCCGCAGGCTGCGACTCGGGGACCCTCCCAGCCGACCGCAGCACCCCGTAGCCAGCCAAGACTGCCGTCCACATGAAAGTATGCGGGTTTTTATCTCTGCATCGTCGTGAGGATGGAATTGTTCAGGGAATATTGAAGGCGAAGGAAACCAGGGCACAAGGGCCACTGGCGACCACACGGCGCCCTTCCCATCTGCCCTGACTCAGTTTACCCTTGGAGGGCTGCTGGCCGGGAGGGAGCCCGTGTGTTCTCGGTGTGGCCTCGTGGGTGTGCGAGAGGTGGGACAGGTTCTTGGGAAATACGACCTCCCCATACGGGCGCGATGCTGCGAACGTTTCTCCTCAGTCTGCGGCTCCGGGCTGATGGCAAAGCGTTTGCCGTCTGACGTGTGCGTCCAGGCCCATCAGGCGCTGCGGGGCCCCCTCGCTGCTCCCTGGCTAGATGTGAGGGTCAAGGTGGCCTGCCCCCCCCGCCCCCGTTCATGGACAAAGTCACTCCCAGGAGGAGAGGCGCCAGCGGAAAGGGCAGAATTCGGGTGTGGGGCGCCTGCCTCGGGGGCAGACACGTGGCAAGGGTGCGGGTTGGAGTCCGGGGCCCGGAAATCGCTCACAGCGGGTCCTGGTGGGAGATGGACTCAGGACAGAGGTTCGTGGGAGCAGCAGGGCAGGACCAAGCCGAGAGTGGAGCTGGGCTGCACCCGCCCAGCAGCACCCACCCGGCATGTGGGAGCCCCGCCCGTGTCGCCTGGGTCTCCAGAGCTTGGTGGGAGGGACCGGCTGTCTGCCGTCTCTGCTCCCGGGTGGGGTCGGGAGCCACAGCGTGTGTGAGGCCTGGGCTCCCCACCAGCCCCCAGCACGGCCTCCGTCAGCCCACGGCCTCCAACTCCGTGGCCTCCGACTCCACAGCCTCCGTCACACCACGGCGGGAGCCTGTGGTCCAGGCCGGGAGCAGCACCCCGGGGCAGAGGCTGCACCCAGGGTCCTGGGCCAAGTCCGGAGCTGCTCGGCTGCCCGGCCCCTCTCCTGAGCCCCAGAGCTGAGCTGAATTCAGTTGAATTCAGCTCAGTTTTCAGCGGCTCTTTTTGCATCGCCTCCCTAATGGGCTTCACGTCTCCGCTGAATTCTAATGCGAGCGATCTGTCTCCCACGCACCACACAATGGCCCTCACCCACGTTAGCGGAGCAAATAAAATAGCAGGAAAATAACAGTGAAAATCATGGGGCAGCTTTCATCGCCTTTATGGTTTTTTGTCTGCTTGCTTATGGTTTTCTGCCCCGTTTTCTTAAATTTCCAACGCTGTAGGCTAGGATTAATCTCCGGAGAGCATAACCTCTCTGGAAGTCCCGCCCCTGTCCAGGACCGAACGGCTGTGTGTGGTCATCACAACGATGCCGTTCCGGCGGCCCTGCTGGCGCTGATGGGCTGGCGGCAGCGGGCATAAGTGTGATTAGTCATCGGTGCCTAATAGCATCACTGCGCCTGTAATTTTCTACATGAAGGGGGTTTTTACATCTCTTTTCAGCGCTGTCTGCTCTCAGGATTCGGAGTCGGCTGTGCTTTTCTCTCAAAAAGACCCCCCGTCTGCCTGGTACTCATAGCCGGGCTCTCTTTGCAAAGGCGGAGGACAGAGAAAGGGCTGGGATCGAACATTCCATTTGGCAAGTTTGTAAAGATCGTCGGCTCCAAAGTCCGCAGCCATCCTAGGGTTTGGTGTCCATGAACACGGACACGCTCTGGTATCATGGCTGCGCCGGAGCTCCGAACTCAGACCGGATTTACTCGAGAAATATCACAGGAGAAAAAGACCCTGGAGTAGAATATGCTTTTCACAGAAAGCAAAGCAGTCACTACCAATTTTTGTGACACCAGAAATTCTATGAAAGTGAAGTCTTTTATTTTATTTTTAATTTTTTAAATGTTTTTATTTATTTTTGAGAGAGACAGAGAGAGACAGCACAAGCAGGGGAAGGTCAGAGAGAGAGGGAGACATATTCCGAAGACAGGCTCCAGCCTCTGAGCTGTCAGCACAGAGCCCGACGCGGGGCTTGAACCCATGAACTGTGAGATCATGACCTGAGCCGAAGTCGGACGCTCAATGGATGGAGCCCCCCAGGCGCCCTGAAAGCGAAGTCTTTTAAGCCTGTCAGGGAAGCCTCAAAGTGGGGTGTTTCCCTCCCCGCCCGCCCTCAAAGGGGGAGGGTCTGGGGGGCAGGGCCAGGGTCTGGCTGGGTCCCTGGAAACAAAACACGCCATTCCCGAGAAAGGGCATGGGTGGAAGCGCCCGGGGCAGATAAGGCGGAGAAGAAAGAGTTTGTGAAGCAAAGCTTCGAGGTGGTCCTTGCAGCCCAGGGGCCTGAACCCCCAGGAGAGAGTCGCCAGGGGCAGATCACGGATGTGAACCTGTCAGGGGTCGAGCAGACGAGAGGCGGGAGGCGATGGGAGTGCACAGCAGGGTGCTTTGGAGGAAACCTAATTCCGAGGAGACTGGCCCCAACCACATCCCGGGCAGCGGGCAGCGGGGAAAGGCGGCCTTCCTCCCCAGGCTGAATATTCCTGCCCGGCCCAGGCCCTTCCCCAGGCTGGCGGCCCAGCCGCTGCGAAAGCCGGTGGTTTACGTCTCACTGCGGCCCCTTTTCTGGAGAAGTGCCTTCAGCTGACGGAAAGAAGCTCCTGTGGGCATAAGACCCGCCCGGGACCGGGGGAGGTCCCCACCCCACAGCGAGGGCAGGGGAAAGGCCCCCGTGCCGGCTCAGGGGGGCCAAGCCCAGGGCCGGCAGAGGAGCTGGGAATGTGGGGGGTAATCCTGGGGACGAGGTCGCTGCAGGAGTGAGACCCAGAATCTGAGTGTAAACTCTGCCCAAACCCCCGGAGGACCACCAAGCCACCCACGCGGGGCAGAGACCTAAGGGAGCCGAGTAAAAACGCAGGCAGATCTGAGAGCGGAGTCCACCCGTGAGAGAGAGAACCACTCTGGGTGGCATTTGTGGGTTTTCTACCCCTCGGACAGCATGTCTTCCCCGGCTCCTGCACGGTGTGGTGGCCGAAAGCTGAAGCCTTGCGGGGTTGGGGTATCGGGGGGCAGAGTATCGGGCCGGCGGGGCAGCCGGGAAACGGGGCATCGACCTCTCCAACAAGGGAGCCGCAGGGGGGCGGCCTTGTCCTCCAGTCCTCGCCTCGCGGTTCGGGGTGCAGGGGTGGGGGGCAGCGGGGGATCCGCTCGCAGACGCTGTGAGACAACGGAAGAACGAAGCCCGGCCTCCAAACCTCTTCACCCAAACAAAAGCTTGAAATCATTGCCAGTTGATCCTCAGCACAGAGAGGCTGAAGGGAGCTTCAGGTGGAAGGAGGAGCCCAGATGAACCCACGACAGGGTACCAAGAATCAGCCCGAGTCAGCAGAGGTGTAAACACGAGGGCCTGGCACAGGCTTGTCTTCTCCTCCGTTTCTTCATGTCGGCTGTGGCACCGGCCCGGCAGCCAGAGGGTGGGAGCAACCCCGGTGTCCGAATGAATGGACACACGGATTGTGGTCTGTCCAGCCAAAGGAATGTTACTTGGCCATAAAAAGGAACGGAGCTCTGACACCTGCTGCGATGTGTATGAACTTGAAGATGTTCTGTGCAGTGAGAGGAGCCAGACGCGCAAGGTCACACGTGACACAAATCCATGTATATGCAATGTCCTCTGTAGGTGAATCCGTAGAGACGGGAGGCCGGGTGGTGGTTCCTAGGGGCCTGGGGGAGGGGAGAGTGGCGATAAAAATACGTTGGTCCTAGAGAGAGGTCGTGATCGGACAACGCTGTGGATAAAAGGCATAAAAGACCCTCAGGGCCACTGAACTCCTCACTCTACAATGGTTGGTTTCATGGAGCGCCCGGGCGGCTCGGTCGGTTAGGCGTCCGACTCTTGATTTTGGTTCAGGTCATGATCTCGTGGTTCTGTGAGATGGAGCCCTGCATCGGGCTCTGCCCTGATGGCATGGAGCCTGCTTGGGAGTCTCTCTCTCCTCTTCCTCTGCCCCTCGCCCGTGCTCTCTGGCTCTCTCAAAATAAATAAACTTTAAAAAAAAATGGTTGGTTTTATATGAATTTCACCCAATAAAAATGATCATAAAAAGAACTATTTATAAAGCAAAAATAATATCAGGTCTATGGTCTACATAGAGGTAAGATATGCGGCCGTACCAGTGCCAAGGAGGAGAGCAGTCGTGGAACGAACGTGTCTGTTGCAGGAACTAAACATTAACGTGACAAGTGTCTTGCTATGTCGGAGATGCTTCTCCGAGTCCCGAGAGAAGCCACTGAAAATGCTCAATGGTCGATGAAGGGATGAAATGGAATAGGAAGAAATACTTGATTAAGTCCAAAGAAGAAAGGAGGGATAGAAGAAGAACAAGAAAACCGGATGAGACTGAAACAAAATGAAAACCGCCAGTGAATCTAATCGTACCTGTGGCTGCCGTCAACATAAACCGACCACGCCCAAGGTCAGCAGCTGCGGCCGCAGGCCGAGGACGGCCTCGTGGAGCCCATCTTTATAAGTAAAGTGTCACTGGAAACAGTCACTCCCGTGCTATTTACTCTCTGGCTGATCTCAGGCCCAGGGGCAGCCGCGTGCGGTTAGGACCCACACGGGCCCGACAGCCCGGAACCGTTTATCAGCACAGGAACTGAGCCAGCTCCTGGACTAAACCCTCCAGCTGAAAGGCAGATAATGCAGGATGAGATGTTTTAAACCAATCTTTTTATTTTTCTTTTTAATGTTTTATTTATTTTTGATACAGAGACAGACAGAGCATGAGAGAGGGAGGGGCAGAGAGAGAAGGAGACACAGAACCGGAAGCAGGCTGCAGGCTCTGAGCTAGCTGTCAGCACAGAGCCCGACGCGGGGCTCGAACCCACGAACGTGAGATCTGACCTGAGCCGAAGCCGGAGGCTTAACCGACTGAGCCACCCAGGCGCCCCAAGATGAGATGTTTTAAAAGCAGCAATTTTCTACATCCAAGAGACCAGTTTGAAACACAAAGACACAAAAGGTGGAACACAACACAAATAGGTTGGGGAGAAAATGATGGAAATTCAAAAATAAGCCCATGCATATGTAGTCAGCCAATATGGACGAGAGAAACCAGCAGACTCGATGGGCAAAGTGTCTTCAATAAATGGCGTTGGGGGCGCCTGGGCGGCTCAGTCCACTGAGTGTCCAGCTCCTGATTTCGTCTCAGGTCATGATCTTACCGTCAGTGAGTTCGAGCCCCGCACTGGGCTCTGTGCCGACAGTGCGGAGCCTGCTTGGGATTCTCTCTCCCCCTCGCTCTCTGTCCTTTTCCCTCTCGTGCGCTCTCTCTCGCTTTCAAAACTAAACATTAAAGAAAATACGTGGTGTTAGAAAACCTGAATATTCACATGTTCACACTGCTCACACAAACTACCTTGAAATGGAGACTTAAATCCAGTAAGACTTAAATGTAAGGCCTGAAATGTAAAACTCTTAGAAGAAAACAGAAAAAAGCTCCTTGACATTGGTTTCAGCAATAACTGTTTAATATGACACCAGAAGCATAAACACGACAAAAACAAACATAAGCAGCCGGGCCTGCATCAGACTCAGAAACTTCTGCACAGCCAGACGAGCAGTCAACGAGATGAAAAGACAGCTGACGGCTGGGAGAAAATTCCAGCAAACGGACATGATCAGGGGCTGCTCTCCAGCACAGACAGGAACTCCTACAACTCAGCGGCACAGCCAACAGGAAAACCCACTTAGAAAGAGGGCAAAAAACCTGAAGAGAAGTTTTTCCAGAGACATCCAAATGGCCGAGAAGGACATGAAAATGTGCTCAACATCCCGACTCACCTGAAAACGCGAATCATCAAGTCCGTAGTGAGACGCCACCTCCCCAGTCTGAACAGCCGTCGGAAGGGGCCGCGCGGTGAGGGTGTCGGGCGCGTGTGGGGAGACGGGAGCGGGCACGCACTTCCCCGGAGAACGTAAACTGCTGCAGCAAACAAACAGCATGGCGGTTCCTCAAAAATTTGAAAATAAAACTATCATGTGACCCACTGATCCCACTTCTGGGTATTTATCAGAGGGAAACAGGAACACGATCTTGTCATACATGGCCCTCATGACGTTGGGGCACACTCCTTCTGCGCCCAATTTATCGAGAGTTGTTGTCATGGAAAATGAAGACTTTTGTCACATGCTCTTTCTGCATCTCTGATCATGTGATTTTTACCCTTGATTCTGGGGACGTGGTGCATCGCCTCCGGCGCGTGCGCTGGGCTGACCCCGACGCTCACACAGCCAGATAATCACTGCAGGTGTGGGCTGTTGGCTTTTTTTTAGTTTATTTATTTTGAGAGAGAGAAAGGGCACGAGCAGGGGAGGGACAGAGAGACTGGGGGAGAGAATCCCAAGCACAGAGCACAGAGCCCAAGGCAGGGGCTCGAACTCACGGACCAGGAGACAATGGCCTGAGCTGGACGCTTCACTCACTGAACCGCCCAGGCACCCCTGCATATGACGTGGTCATTCACGTCTCCCTTAATGAGACCCTATTTTGTACACTTTCTGGAAAAACGCCATTTGGTCTCCGGGATATCCTGCAGACATCCCTTCGAGCCAAGGGCGGGGATGAAGGATCCCCCCGTCCCGTGGCGTATCGGAAACACAAGCTCCGTCTGAGGAATTGCGCCTTTTCTGACTCTGGAAAACTGCCAGCTGATATTTACTAACATCTCTTCACATATTGCTTTTCCACAACCTTCCGGAACTCTCCTTAGACCACGTTACAGACCCTTGGCCCGTCCACTGAGCCTCGAGGCGGCGCCCAGAGCATCCTTGTCTCATGCAAGGTCACGGCTGAATGTCTCAGAACCATCTTCTGACTCATCAGCTCTCTTCCTGTGTCTAGTCTGCAGTTAGTGTATCCTGTCTATTGAGGGCTTAAAATTTTTTTTAAATGTTTATTTTTGAGAGAGACAGGACATGAGCAGGGAAGGGGCAGAGAGAGGAGACACAGAATCTGAATCAGGCTCCAGGCTCTGAGCTGTCAGCACAGAGCCCGACGTGGGGCTCGAACCCATGAACCAAGAGATCATAACCTGAGCCAAAGTCAGACGCTCAACCAGCTGAGCCACCCAGGCACCCCGAATTTAGTATTTTTAAATTCAAACAACATTTTTTCATTGGGGCACTGAGTCTATTTACATTTAATTAAGCGCATTTGGATTTAAATCTACCACCCACTGTTTGTCTCCTTTGTTCTTTACCTGTTCCTCTCTTTTCTTCCCCCTCTCTGATGCATCCATCACGTCGGATGTGAAGCAGACGGCCGCCCTGGTCACAGTGCAAGAGGTTTGCTAGACGAGCCCTGTGACAGGAAGGGGCTGGGGACCAGGACTCGGGTCTGACAGGGCGCCCCCCAGCCCGGCGAGGCGGTTCAGAGGACAGACCTCCCAGTGTTACAACCATGGACCCCGAAACAGTGTCGTGTGTCAATCGTATCTCAATAAACAGTCTTGTAACCGCTGCCCACTTGAAGAGTTCCAAGCCGGACTGAGGGGGCTGTCATTCACCCCCGTGTCCTTCATCATGGAGGGTGGGGAGCACACAAAAAAGCGTGACCTTGGGTCCTACCCCGTTGCTCAATCACTGGCCCCCGTGAAGCTGACGGCTGCCACCCAACCGCGTTTTCCACGTCAGCAGATCGTACTTTCTTGAAGAGGGAGCCAGCTGAGCTGTCTCTGCCGCTGGCCACCCCTCGCACTGCAAGGACCCACGATCCGCTTGCTCCTACGTGTGTAGGAAGCCCTCCTCTGTCTGTGTGGGGAGGCTCAGACGGGGAAGTCAGGAGGACGGGTTAGAGCCTGGTCACTGCAGTCGTCTTGGGGCTGTGACGGTCCCTCGCCTCGCCCTGCCCCGCTCTCCATTCTCAATGCCCCTCACACTCCACCACCGCCTGTCCCTCTCAAGCTTCCTGGCGGCCTGACCCAAACCCTGCTTCCTGAGGATTTTGAGTCTCTGGTCACCCTGCCCTTCTTGGGCTAGGGTTGCTGTTCACGCCCGTTCCCAGTCCCAAAGGAAGACGGAGCGCTGAGTTCTCGAGTGCAGCACCGGAAACCCGCACACAAACCCCTCCGCCCGCCTCCTCCTGCTCTTCAGGGTGACCGAGCTGTCCCAGCACGGCGACTTCCTTTAGGGCCTTTCCCGGCCTTGGGTCAGAAGCAGCCCAAAGCGCCCAGACAGAAGCGGTGGCCTGTAGTTCCGACAGTCACGTGTCTGGCCCCTGGCAAGCAAACATCTCTCTTTGGGGCCAAGAGCCTCTAAACCTGTAGAGCTGAGAGTCGTGGAGACGAAAATCACAAAGTCGTTTGAGGGTCACTGGGAGTGATGCCCAATGGGCCACTGCCGGTTCCACCTCCGGCTCCTGGAACACCGTGTTCTTCCTCTTGAGGACACAGCACTGTGTTTAAGGTCTTCGAATCAGCGTCTATGTCGCGTCCCGGAGGATGGTGCCCCATCCTCGGGGCTGCTGCCTCCAAGTCTGTGCTTTGATGTCCGTGCAGGAGGCTAGTCCAACGTTCTACCAGTTTGACAGCTTCTGGGCGAAAGATACAGCCGGTGGATCTCACGGACATGGGTCCATTCCCATGTCCCCTTTGCTGTAAAGCCGGTTCCTTGGTCGGAAGCTGGGTCATGAGAACAGCTGCCTCCGGTTCAGACACTCCACAAGTCCTTGGAGAGTGGCTCTGGCCGAGGCTCCGGCGCCAGGAAGGTCAAGCCCACACCCGAAAGCAGCATCTATTCTTCTGCCAACCACGGGCCCTCCCAAAGTTGTCGACTTGCCACCGAGCGGCTGGTTGGTCTCCTAGAGGAACAGAGCCGCATCGGTGGCTCAGCCGCGGCCTCCTGCTGATGGCAGATTGGACATTCAGATGGAGAAGTAGCTAGGCCGCCTTGGAAAGCAGGAATCCACACTGTTGGGTCCAGCAGCCCTCCGTCTCTGCTGCTGGCCACTTCCTCCCGCGCCCACCATTTTGGTATTGGTGCGGCTGCTGATGGTGCCTAATGTCTCCTGGGTGGGTTATTTTGTCTGCTTGGTTGTTTAGCGCCTCGCCCACTGGAGATGCTGGGAAGTGCTGTGATCCAGAGATCCTCACGCTTTGTGTCCGTGGCCAAGCGCCCAGCTCCCGCCTCCACGCCACACCTTCTGATCTCCGGTCACTCAGCTTTCCTTCTTCTAGGCCCTAGACCGGCCAGCCAGGCCTTTGGCCCTGACCGTGGATCCGCGTATAGTCTAACCTCGGGCCGCTTCTTCCCCACCAAGTAAATGAGCAGGGGCACCGCACGCGGCTTCATCCGTCGGGAAGGCCCCCCCTTGACCCGCTCGGTTTTGGCGACTGCGACTCCCGACTTCTCGTGGTTACAAAGCGATACATGGTTTGCAAATATTTTCTCCCACAGATGCCTTTTCATTTTGTTGTTTCTTCTCCGGCACAGCTTTTTGGTTTGATGGAGTCCCACTGGTAATTTTGGGGGCTTCGACTTTTGTGTCATATCCATGAAATCATCGCCAAGACCAATGACATGAAACTTTACTCCTGTGTTTTCTTTAAAACATTTTTTTAACGTTTTATTTTTAAGAGACAGAGTCTGAGTGGGGGAGGGGCAGAAAGAGAGGACACACAGAATTTGAAGCAGGTTCCAGGCTCTGAGCTGTCAGCACAGAGCCTGATGTGGGGTTTGGACCCACAAACTGTGAGATTTTACTCCTGTGTTTTCTTCTAGGACTTGGACAGTTGCAGGTCTTACCTTTGACTTTGACCTATTTTCGAGTTTATTTTTGTGCTTGGTGAAGGGGAGGGTCCGGTTTCCTTCTTGCAGGTGGCTGTCCAGTTTTCCCAACACTGTACGAATCCAGGTAGCTCTCCAGCCCCCACGAGACACAGGCGCATCTCCCTTGCCGGTGACCTCCGTCCCTGCTGCCGTGCTCACCAGGCCTCCATCTGGGAAGGTTTCCTTCGGCCAGAAACCCTCCTCTTAACACAGCTCTGCTGTGTGGGCATCTCTCGAGTTTTTGTTTTTCTGAAAATATTTTTATTTTGCTTTCATTGTGGAGGATAATTTGCTAGGTTAGAATTCTGGGTTGGGCACTCTCTCCGTCAGCATCTAAAGTGTCATTCAAGGTCTCTGGCTTCCACCAATTCCAGGGAGAAGGAACGGGTCTACGGAAGGCAATGCCTTCCCCTCGGGGTTTTGGTGGGTTTATTGCAATGTTACCAGTTGTGGTTCTCTGTGTGTTTATTACTCCTTAGTATCCGACGTTTATTGGATGTAAAGCTTTATGTCTTTTGGTTAATTTTGGAAAATTCTTGGAGTTTCTTCTATCCCATTCTTTCCCCTTCCCCCCTTCCTTTCTGGAATTCCAAAAACACGCATGTCACGTTTTGGCTGTATCCTAGATTTCTCTTAGGTATTTTTCTAGACTGTCTACCCTTCTGCTCTCCACACTTGACTTAATGTTTACTACAGATCTGTCACAGTAAGTCCATAAATCTTATCTTCTGCTTTGTCCCACCTGCCTTTAAATTCATTTATGGGTTTCTTTTTTTAAAAAAAAAGTCTATTTTTGAGAGAGACAGGGAGAGAGTGAGGAGGGGAGGGATAGAGAGAAATGGGACGAGATAAGAGGATCTGAAGCAGGCTCCGTACCCAGGGCTTAAACCCCCCAGCCGTGAGATCATGACCCGAGCCAAAGTCGGACGCTTAACCGATGATCCACCCGGATGTCCCCTTTACGGGGTTTCCAATTCCAATTACTGTTTCAGTTTTGTAATTTCCATTTGATTTCCCCCCTTTTTGTAATGGACTCCAGTTCTTTGATGAAATTCTCCAAATTGGTCCCCTTTGTCTTGAATATATTAATTGTTTAAAATCCAAATTCTCCAAGATCTGGGGGCGCCTGGGGGGCTCAGTCGGTTGAGCGTCCGACTTCGGCTCAGGTCATGATCCCACAGTTCGTGGGTTCGAGCCCTGCATCGCTGCTTCGGATTCTGTATCTCCCTCTCTCTCTCTCTGACCCTCCCCTGCTCGTGCTGTCTCTCCTTGTCTCTCAAAAATAAAAAACATAAAAAAAAAAAAATTTAAACCTCCAAGATCTGGATGCCCCGCTTTCCTCAGTTTTCAATCACTTGCTGTGGGTTGCCTCCCGGCACGTCCACGAAGCCTCTATGCAGTGCCAACACCGCGTACGGAAATGGTGGTGGCTTTCCAGGCGGCACAGTCATCCTCGGAGGGGACTGGTCTCTCGCAGTAGATAAGACGCCCGGCCTGCTGTGCCCTCACTCTGCAGTGTGGTCCCTCAATCGTTCCAACACGCTAGCGCGTCCTCCCCCTTCCAAGTCCCAAACCTCCAATTTCTGCCTCCCCGACACTGAGCTGTCTAGACCCTTCTTAGCCTCTTGGTGTCTCAGCTCCTGTTTTCTGCTTGGCCTTTTGGCGTCCGTCCCTGCACAGCTCAGGAACCATCGAAGGCCCTGAGAGGTCAGTAGAGAGCGTCAGGCTCACTCACGTTTCCCGAAGACCTTGTGCCTTCAGTCTTGGCCTCGCCACAGCCCCGCGCTCTGATTCTGTCTTCCCATTTCCCAGGCCTGTAGGTGCTGACAGCTCAGAGCGCCTGCTTCCTGCTGTGCCTCACGCGCCTCAACCCGCAAACCCCGCAAGGTGACGAGTGGCGTGCAGCGTCAGGTTTACCCCCACGCCTTTCCTTCCTCTAGACCTTGGCCGTTTGAGCCCGTGCAGCCTGCCAAACAGCGGATTTCTAGAGCTTTCGCTGCCTGCAGGATGTTTACACGGTAAAACCACTCCCGGGGCCGAGAAGAGAAGCCCTGCCTTGCATTTCTGGTAATTGCTTAGCTGCTGTCTGTGTGGTTTGACGTGGACCGTTAGCCCCACCCAGAGGTGTTCACTTTAAATCCTGCTTTACTCGGTGTTGTTGTTAGCGTTTTCCTCATTTTTCTTTTCAGCTTCTGCCAACTTTATGACGTCCGTACCAACAACATATTGCTGGTTTTATTTTCAACCCCAGTCTGATCATCGGTCTGTTAAAAAGAAATCTAGACTTGGTGTAACAACAGATATCCTTTCTATTTTTGTTTGGGGGGACCCATCTCTCTCTACCTGGAAGTTCAGAAGTAGCGGGGAATGACAGCGTGCAAGGCAGATGGAGAAAACCTGGTTAGAAAGTCTGGCTTCAGGCGTGTGGCCGCAGGGGCTCGCTAATACCTCCCTCCCCGGCGACCCGAGAAGCTGGACAGGCCAATACAACGGACCAGCACGTACGCCCCAGAGGCCAGCGGATGCGAGCAAAAGCACATAAGGCACTGAACCAGAACTGCCGATCCTTCCCAAATTAATCAGGTAAATCACTCTAACCTCCCCGAAGAGGGAGACGCGAGGTGGACAGAGGCCAGGCGTGTCCACTTAGCATTAGGACCCCACAGAGAAACACGAGCCAGGAGAAGCAGCCATCACCCCAGATACGACTCACTTGTCGGCCCTTTGAATGCGTTAGACTTGACCGTGAAGCTCCGGTCAGCTATGGGGTGGCTGCCCTGCAGGGGGGGGCAGGCGCAAGCAGAGGTAGGACGTCTCTGCTCCCTCCCCCGCCCACGTGCCACAGGTCACCCCCTCGCTGCACCTGCTGCTCCCTCTTGTTTCTTCCTGGGACAGGGGTTGGTTGTGCGCTTTTCGTGGAGAAAACACACACTGCCCCTCGCGAGCCTTCTCAAGTACTCCTCTGGAGAGAAGACCCCACAGGAAACACGTGGAGGGACCATCCTGTTTTGAAGGACACAGTTTGGGGGTTTCCTAGTACCCGATCTCCGGGTGAGACCAGTTACCCACCCGGCACAGGTGCGCTGAACAAACGCAAACCTCTCCGTCCGAAAGGACAGAAAGACCGCCGCGTGGGAAGGGTGACCCGGAATGTCTCATTTCCGCGGGCAAACCCAGGCTGGGTTCCAGAAAACGCTAACACAAGCCTGCCCAGATCCTCTTCCCGAATCCACCGAGATCTGGCCGCGTCTCTTCTGCTGGGAGGAGAGGGCGGTTCCCTGGCCACCATGGGACACGGGGGACGTGTTCTCATGCTTAGTGTTTGTTTTGCTTTTCCCTTAGCCTTCTCCTAAAAAACGGAGGTGTACGTCACATGTAACAAAGCGCACCGGTTTTGACAAACGTCTATACTCACGCGACCGCATCCCAAACAAGATGTTGATTTCCGTTGTCCAGAAAGGTTCCTTGGGCTCCCTTATGGCTAACCCCTCCCTCCCCCCAGAGGAGTAAACCGTGTTCCGACTTCCAGCTCTGTGGGTCAGGCTGACCGGTTCTATGAGCTCCGAGTGAAGTCCTCCTTCTCACAGGTCTTACTGCTTCCCGTCACGGTTTTCAAGACTGACAGTGCGCGCACTTACCAGCTCATCCCTGCCGCTGCCGGGTGTCTGCTGTACTAACATCTCCTCACCTGCTCATCCATCTTCTGTGGACTCAGTTTCATTTCTCCTGGTTGAACAGCTCACAGAACTGCTGCATCATAAGGCTGAACTGAAACAACCGGAAGGCTGCCCAGCGGATTTCCACATCAGATGCAATGAGGCAGCGAGATCCCGTCTCAGCGCCGGGATCGCCAGTGTTCAGCTAGCCGACGGAGCAGAGGAGAAGCGGTGCCCTCCCGGGGTCTGCGCCGGCAGGTCCGGAGGAGGATGCGGACACTGAACTTCTTATGTTCCTCTCGGCCACCCGTGCCCCTTCTTTGTGATGACGTGTTCGGGTCTCTTGCCCATTCGCTAAACTGGGTTTTCCATCTTATTTCTGATTTGCAGGGTGGGAGTCCTGTCAGGAAACGCCGATATGTTTTTCTTCTTGGTGGTCCGGGGCCGACCTGTTCGTTCTGAAGAGCAGAAAATGTTCCCTGTGGTCAATGCCCCCTGCATTTTCATCTGTGATTCGTGCTTTGTATCCTAAGAAAACTTTGCCCATTCCAAAGTGGTTTAGATATTTGTTTTCTCCCTGAAGCTGAAGGGATTCTGTGTAGACCTGTGACCTACTTTGGACTAATTTCTGGACAGTGTTCAGTAGGATCGAGGTTCGTTTTTTTCTCAAATACCCAGTTGTTGGTCATTGGCTGAAAAGACTTTCCTGTCCTCGTGCCTTGGCCTCGGCAATGCCGTTGAAAGCCACGGACGGTGCGCCCATTCGCGGACTCTGTCCCGTCTCCTCGATCGATCCCAGGGGCCGGCAGCCTTTCTCTACAAAGGTCAACAGTCAACATCTTGGGGTTTGCAGGCCCTTTGGTCTCTGTTGCTCCTCAGCTCAGCTGATCCTGAGAACTGCTCATCGAGGGTCAGGCCCAGCAGCGAGGGGGCCGTCCCGGAAGTCACCGGGAAGTCTGCACTCCTGTGAGCGGACCCACCGCTCGCACACGCTCACGCACGCGCGCACACGCACAGCTCTGCCTCACAGCTGGCCCGGGCGTGACTCCTCAGTCTCTCTCTCGTCCCCGCGGGTGACTCTACTGGCACCAAAGCTTCCGCGCAGCGCGTCTCCGTTTTCTGCGCTACTTTGAAATCAAACTGTCAAATTCTAAGAAAAAAATAACCAAAAGGTTTTGACTACGAGAGTCTTATTTTTTAATAGTTTTTTAAAGTTTTATTTATTTATTTATTTATTTATTGAGAGCAACAAGCCGGGGAGGGACAGAGAAGAGTGAGGGAGAGAATCCCAAGCCGGCTCCACATGGTCAGCACAGAAGCCTGACGTGGGGCTCGAACTCACGAACCGTGAGATCCTGACCTGAGCCAAAAATCAAGAGTCGGGCGCTTTAACTGAGCCGCGCAGGCGCCCCGTAGGGCTTACCAGTGACCGTACACGGCAGTGGGCGTTTACAGGGCAGCACCCTTGTTCTGTGCTTACACGTGTTACACAGGATCTTCACAACTGTCGCCGACCCGCCGGGCACCCTCGGGAAGAGCCAGTTCACCTCTGTGCCCCTGAAGCGGGTATAAAACAGTAGCAGAAATCCAGCTTATAAAATCACCGTGAAGCAAAAGGCTCGCAGAGAAGGCCCGCAGGGCGGTGTCCGGCACGAGTGAGCCCTCCACCTTCTGCGGGCAAGTGGAGAACCGGACGGGAGCAGCCTGACCGAGGGCCTCCCTGTGAAAGGCCATTAGCTGCAGCGTTCTTCGCCTTTATTCTTAGTTGTTTACTTATTTTTTAAATATTTATTTATTTTGAGAGAGAGAGAGAGAAAGAGTGTGCGTGGGGGAAAGGCAGAGACAGGGAGACAGAGGGTCTGTGGCAGGCTCTGTGCTGACAGCAGAAAGCCCGATGAGGGGCTCAAACCCACGAACCGTGAGATCATGACCTGAGCCAAAGTCGGCCACCCAGGCGCAACTGTTTCGCCTGTAAAGTGCTTAGGACAGATCTGGGGCGATGGCTTCAAAGGCTGCACCCCGGCAGCCGTGGTTAGGGTAAATGGTGGGCACTAACTGGCAGAGGTGGCGCAGAGGAAGCCGGCACACACGGACTTCCGGGACCGAACGACCGGAAAACACGTGGACGGGCATGGGGTCCAGGTGGGGGCGCGGCACTGGCGCGCGGAACCGAACAGTCATGCCACGAGTGAGGCGATGGAAGGCCTCCTCTCCCAGCCGGTGCACAGGAGCCACAGCTGAGCCCTGAGAGTGCGGCCGTGGCGGCCCTGACACCGAGCACTCGTTCGATTCATCAGAGCAGAGGGAAGGTGCCTGGGTTTCTAGGAGGCACAGGTTTTAAATAAAACAGGCTCAAAGCCGGGATTTAGGAAGGCTAGCCTGTGACATCATGGGGCTGGGAAGTGACACTGACAATTACTAAGCACTTACCTCAAGGAAAGAACCATTCTAGCTACTTTTACGCCTGAAAACGCGTTACTATCAAGTTCCATCTGGCGGGGAAAGCGGGGGCGACAGCCAGCCATTACGAGAGGGTGAGGCGGGTCATGATCACAGGCACCGGCCCCAGAGCCCTTGGTCACCCAGCAAGACGCCCACGGGCCCCGGCGGTGTGTGGAGACGCGTGTGCGGCCCAGCACCGAGGGCCCAGGTGGCTGGTTCCGGGAACGGCCACACCTGCTCGTGCAGACAGGCGGAAGGAGAATGAAAACGGAGAGGCTGCATTCTAACCTCATGACTCAAACCTCAGGATGGAGCCCCTGAGAACTTTAGCACCGGGGTTGCTGGCAGGGACAGAGGGCAGGAACGCAGACTGCAGAAGCACCCAGTGTGGAGGCGCGGCGGTGCTGCAGGACCAGATGCAGCGTCCAGAGATGGGTCCCGGGCCCCTGGGCACCGCTGCGGCGCGGGCTGGGGTGCCGGCTTCACGGTGGGGGTGCCACGATGGCACGTTCTTCCCTCAGGTCCGGTCCACGGCCTCCGAGGACAAGAGGAGATTTCTAGAAACAAGACCGAGGCTTTATCTCTGACGCAGGAACTGTATCGTAGGTGTGTTAGGCTCGCAGATCGGTACGGCCTGGACACAGAAACCAGCCAGTAGACGGGAGGGGGCCCTCGGGTCGGCGCCCCCCACACGCTCGCTTCTCCTCCCTGCCGGGACACGCTAAACAAAACGCTGCTCTGAAGGAAAACCCCGAGCGCTTTCGTCAGAAGGGGGCATGAAGGGAGGCGCCGTGTCACCTGCGGTGGACGGAGAAGCCGGCGGAGTCCACACCCTGGTGGCTGCCGACCAGCCGCACCCCTGGGCCGGGCGGAAGGAGCCTGTCCTCTGGCGGCGCTGGGCTGCGGGGGCGAACGCTCGGCAACAGCCTCTCCGGAGAGGGGCTCGCGGCACAGAGGCTGCAGAGGAGGCGCGCCCAGGCCAGCGGCGGCACCGCGGTGTCCGTCCTGGAGCGCTGGGCCGGCCTCGGTGGGCCCCACCGGGAGTTCCGACACCATTTACGATGGGAAAGTAAGTAAGAAATAAGGCATTCAACATTTGATCTTGTTTTTATTTCCGTATGCAATGTAATGTTTAGGCACGCTGCTTGGGATGCTAGTTCTAAAAAAATCGTTGGCCATTATTCAGAATATCCTTTTGGTTTTAAATACTGGTCAGGAGAAACAAATGATGTAAAAATACGTGAATAATTTTCTATTACAGAAATGAAAAACTGATCTGCGTCTAAAAGTGCAAGAGGTGAAGTAATTGAACCCTTTCCCTGGTCGATATGGCAATATACAGTATATTGCTTCAGCTGTTTGAGAAGGCTGTGATGTGTTTTCATATTGACATAGAAAATTATAAATTACATTGAATTAGTATCCATAATCACTATATATATACACAAACCAGTTCTAAAAAAAAAATACACTGGTTTAGAATTGACGAGGGAAAACCCACAAGGTCCAGGAGACGACCACCACGCTCAGGCGCCGGGCGGGGCGTCGAGGCTCAGAACGCCGGCCTGCGCCCGCACGGCTCTCATCCATCAGCGGCTCGAGCTTCCGCCGGCTGACCCGCCTCGCAGGTTTGTTACAGACGGGAGCCGCTTGGAAATGTTCGTTGGTGGCGCTTGTTCACAAGGTAAGTTCTGGTGAGCGGGTTAAAAGGCAGAGGAACGACTAAAACAAAAAAAGAAAACGAAAACGAAAAACGAAGGAACTCAAACCACAAGCCGTGCACACTCCCAGCGGTCTAGCGTGTCACCTGCGGGAACAACCACGTGGAGCGAACGAGACGTGAACAGAAAGGACACAGGGCTTTACAGTAACATCAATTCATCAGCGAAGCTGCAGCAATAAATACTTAATCTCTACCGACAGACTTACATTTTCTGATCCGTTTAAAACAATACAGAAAACAGTTACCAATCAAAAGCTGGTTATAAGAAGAACACCAGATATTTCTTTTTCAAAATCACGTTTGTAAGTCAGAACAGCCAAAATAACACTTAAAGGGCGTTTTCAGCCTACGACTCCTCGCCAGCCTGGAAGGGAAATGAATTCAGAATTTTGTACAAGGTGAAAAATGTATGAAAACGGCCTAATACTTTGGTCACACTAATAATTGTCAAATAGTTATGTTTCAAATACAATAGATCTGTGTATTCACTTTTATAAAACTATTCTTACAGCCATTTTAACTATAGTAGGACGACTATTATTACATGGGTGGCAAGATCGTATTTCACAGGCTACCCATTATTTAGAACAATACAATATAAACATACGCAAAAATTCTTGGTATTTGTCAATGTGCAATCTTTGTACACTTCGGGGTTTCTCTGTACAACGTCTTAGGATCTAGAGTAGAAAGGTTGCTGGTCCTGATCCCTCGCGGAGCGAGTGCAGCAGTGGCGGCGGGGTGGCCCCGGGCGGCGGCGGTCTGCGGCCCTCAGTCAGCAGCGGGCGCCCCTCATCATACAGGGCCGTTGACGGACGTGTCGCCGGGCGTGCTCGGCTGGTCGGGCCTACGGGGAAGAGACAGGCATCTGAGGCGCTGGACGAGACCCAGGGACGGTCGGCGAGGCACTCTGTCCAGCTCCCTGAGGGCGGGGACGTTCACTCTGCCATCACGGGGGGCCCACAGTGGAACGTTCCTTAACGGAATGCTTCCGAGTCCTCTCCGGGGAGCCTGACTGAGCGGCTGCTATGCTTCCCCTGTGCCGTGGACAGGGGGCATTTTGCAGGGGCCGCCCTCGCACCCCAGCCCTTCCAGGAGCACACGAGTGGCCTAGTGTAGTGGCTCTCAGACTGTTGCTCCTGGACCCGTCATGAGCCACTTGCTCATTCCTCCTTCCAAACAACTTTTTGTTCCGTGTGTTAGAATCCATAAAAAATTTCACTCGAGAAACAGGATTCTTCTACTGCAAGAGGGGAAAAGAGCTTGGAAACAGGGCAGCTCCGGAAAACAGGTGTGCACTTCCACAGACGTGCTCCCGCAGGGCAAGCCGTAGGGCTGAGGCAGGGTGCACGGAGGAGGGAAGGCCAGGCAGACGACGTGGTGGCGGACACACAAACTCCTGCTCCTGCCAAAACAACGGGCCCCACGTGCAGGACCGTCCTGGCAGCGTGGCCAAGACCTTGCAGCACAGGCTCGGGGACGCGCGGGGACACCCACAGCTGCCTTGGGCCTGGCTTGCCGCTCACGAGCCCAAGGCTCCGGGCACCTGCTCAGGGGGACGGAGTCCAGAAGCTGACTCTGTGAGCGCCCTGCTCACACTCACGGAGTGTCCGTGCGTCAGGGACACACCGGGACAGACCCGTCGGCACCGCTCCCAGGCAATGGGGTCTCCAGTGCGCTTTCTAACCTCTCTCAGCTCAGCTCCCCGCCCCCCATGAAAGGGGGGACAAGAAGCCCCCCGGGGACGGGTGAGACGGGACGTGTGCGACATGCCTGGCGCGCTGGCTGGCACGAGTGTTGCACACGACAGCCGTTAACGATGAAACCCCGTGGCGGGGCACGCCCGTCAACCCCGGGAGCGCCAGGCCGTGCGGGGAACAGTGCTCAAGGAGGAAGAGTCCCCGTGGCTCTACCTCCAATGTGGCCGCACGTCCCTCTCAGGGCACAGACGTGGCAGCCCGGACCTGCCCTTTCCCTGCCCTCACGCGGCCCCACGCCACCTTGCCAGCGGCTGTGCTCCACCGTCCCACCTACGAGGGGCTCCGGCCCTCCCACCAGCTCTCCAGGCGCCTCATCCTATGCGGCCTAAGCTGCCGCTTCACCCCCGGCCCCAGACCAGCGGCTGCCACACTTCCTGTGCACTGGATGGAGGAGGGACAGACGGGCGGACAGGCAGGGCTCTTCTCGCAAGATGTTTCTAGGAAGGTTCCCCGGAGGCAAATGATCTGGGGGAGCCCAGGAGACGACCGCAGGGCCTCCCGCATCACTGACGTCTGAGAGACCAGGAGGCCCCCGAGGCAGCTGCTCCAAGCTGGGATGGACCCGCTCGGCAGGCCTTCGGAGCAGCTCCCGGCACGAGGGGGTTCACAGGTGGGACGAGGGGGAGGCCGCACTGACTAGGAGCGAGATCCCACAAAATACCTTTAAAAAAACATACACTGAAAACCGCAGGCCCGGACGCCTGCACCCCCGGACCCGGGGGGCCGCTCTCCTAGCCCTCACCGGAGCCGGTGCGCTCCGGCAGCTCGCGATTACTCTGTCTTACGCGCCAAAAAGCCCTTGTTTTAATCATAAAAGCAAACCTATGGTCATTCCCAGGAGAGGAACAGAAGCAGGGTTTGCCGACCAGTGAGCGGAGAGCGCCCCCTGCTGGTCCCCACTGGTTCCATTACCCCCCCCAAACGAGGAAGATTTGGGGGAGGGGGTCTGGCGAGGGGGAAAGTACAGCCTCTCTGAAAAGGCTTTAAAGTTCACTTTATTCCTTATGGAAGGAACGTACAAACTCAGACACGTATAACCCGGATGGGTAGCTCTGGGAGGGGCGGAGCCAAGTCCCTTGTCCCGGGGCAAGTCCTCCTCTAGTGCGCGCTCCAGAGCGCCGGAGGCCGCCATGCTCTCCCCGCGGGGCCGTGCGCGCGGGCCTGGCGCCCGCCGGCCAGGGCTTTGGCTTGGCCTACCCCTTCAGACCACTGGCTCAGTCTAAGCAAAAGGTGACTAGAAAGAAAACATCACACTCCAAACCACTCAGCTCTGCCGGTGGGATTTTCACACTTAAGACAAATACTGTGCAAAACCAAAACCACACACGGATCATCCAAGAGTTAAGAATATTCAGCTACATTTATAAAAGGATCTCCAGGCAGGCTCTCCCCGTGTGTCACGTGTGCCTGCCTGTGGCCAGCAGATGATGACCTGGGGACCCCAAACCCGGAGGGGCTTGGTATCAACCTCAACACAGCATGTCCTCAAAAGAAAAAAACGTTCAGGGGGAAGCTATGTCAGCATCCCAGGCCTTTCCATTCCCAGAGGCTTTTTAAAGAGCCAGTGATGTTACAGAATCTCCAAAAACCAGTCAGATTCTTAGCCTTTAGGGTAAGAAGGTGAACTGACTCAGGCACCCCACCTAGGTGTGGCTGAGAAGATGCTGCTGTGCTAAGTCACTGAATGCCCGAGGGCAACTGTAAGAGCCCCTCCTACATCCCCTGGATGCCAACTTCCCTCCCAGCTCCCAGGAGACGAGAGCCACAGCCAGCGCAGGCCCGGGGCGGACCGGAGGAAGCGGTGACTCACCTCTGCTCCGGGCTACTGCTGGGGGGCCGGGGGCCGGCGGACTTCGCCTCTGCTGTCTCGGGGCTCTCCTCCACATCTTTACAAGCAGCATCTTGAGAGGTAGACAGTTTTCCTTCCTCACTGCAGTAAAGAGGATGGCAGGCAGCGTTAGAGGCCCGGGCACCAGCTCGTGGGGAGGATGAAGGCACATGCAATGAGTC
The DNA here is from genome assembly GCA_004023845.1 of Helogale parvula. Lineage (NCBI taxonomy): Eukaryota > Metazoa > Chordata > Mammalia > Carnivora > Herpestidae > Helogale > Helogale parvula. The sequence continues at coordinate 29,267 of PJEM01012891.1, forward strand.
TGGAGGTCATGGCTGCCATGGAGCACAGCCCTGGGGCTGAGCATGCTCGAGGGGGGGACCACAGGGACCACAGACAGGGACCGGGACATGACAAAAGGACAGAACCACACGCGGGAGCCGGAGGAAGGCGGATGTAATGCAGCTGGTGCCGGAGCAAGAGCGGCCCGCATCGCTGTACATACCGATAGGATTTCAACACTCTGAAGCCAAGTGTGCAAAACAGAAAAAGAAATGTACAAGAGTTTCAGAATACTCCTATAAATGAGGAATGTGGGGGGGAGTGGGCCCACGACTGCACGTACGCAGAACGGCAGACTCGGTGCAGGTGTCAAACGACCTGTTTGAAGGAACGAGTCTTTAGTTAAGGCATTTTGCTCTCAGGGCCCAGCCCAGCATCAGCCAGCAGGACAGACCCCGGTCCGCTGGCTGCCCCGTTACGTGAGCAGGGGACCAGGCCTGCAGCGGGAAGGAAGCGAGGCGGGAAGGGTGGCCCGAGGGGGCAGAGGGCTTGGGCTTGCACAGGGTCCCCCCTCCCCGCTGATGGCTGCTGGGCAGGGAAGACGAGTCACAAGTGCCTGGACTCTTTGTGGTCTGGACAAGTAGGCTGTTGCCCACTGGGTGGAGATTTCCCATGGTGACAGCGAAGATGGCACTAAAATCAGCTGAAGGGCAGCTCGAGGTCCCTCCGGGAAGGGCCATCATTTCTAGAGCTGAGTCCTGGCCTCTATTTGCTTATGAAAACCTAACTTTGGGAAGATTTTTTTTCCCAGAGGCTCTCAGAAGGGTCTGGGCAATTTAAAAAAAGGAAACTGAACTGAAGTCCACAGATTTACCCGCGTTGCCTGGTCCCTTCCTCTCCTTTACCCCCAAACCCCACCCTGTCCCCCCGAAAGCAACTATGTGGACGTGCTTACCACGTGATGCTTGCGTGCTTGTAAATGCACGACCGCCACCTACGTGTGTGCCCGGTGGCACAGGCTGGCAGCGAGGGGCACGCCCCGTGTACTTCTGTGAGCTCGCACAGCTGGCAAGATCCGTGTGCGTCTGTGACGGTGGCACAGTGGCCCGGTGCGTGCACCTCCCAAGCCCTCCGGCCCCTGCCAACGACCCCACAGCCGATCGCCCTCTGTCCCCGCAACTCCACGCACAGCGCTGCCACCCCCGCCGCTGTGGCCTCCATGCCCACTCTTCTGGGCCTGCTTTTATCGCTTCTTCCCAGTTTTCTCTCTAGATACCGTGGGTTTAGTTACCCCGGAATTACCTTAAGTTTGATTTGGTTTATGAATGTCTTTTCTTATATGTACTCATTGCTTATTACTGAGGCCGAGAACAGCTACTGAGTTTTTTAAAAATTTAATTTAGAGAAAGAGAGTGCCGAGGGGCAGAGAGCGAGAGCCGAGAGAATCCGAAGCAGGCTCCATACTCAGCACGAAGCCCAGTGCGGGGGCTTGATCCCATGACATGGGATCAGGACCTGAGCCAAAATCAAGAGTTGGACACTCAACTGACTGAGCCACCCAGGCGCTCCAAAAGGCTGATATTTAAAAAAATATTTTAATGTTTATTTTCGTGAAAGAGAAACAGAGCGTGTGTGTGAGAAAGGGAGACAGAATCGGACGCAGGCTCCAGACCCTGAGCTGTCAGTAGAGAGCCTGATGCAGGGCTCGAACTCACGAATCGTTCGAACTGAAATGAGATGCTTAACCGACTGAGCCACCCAGGCGCCCCCGCTGGCTTCTAACTTTGAAGCTGTGTGCATGTGTGCTCACAGGGGACACGCGCGTTCCCCTCTCGCGCCTGCAGTGGCTTGCAGAGATCTGCCGTGACCTCCTAACGAGGCGGGAAGCGCCCTTCCCGATCCAGAAGGCTCGGCAGAGCGGGGAGACCGCGGCTGCGGCGCGGATCCGCACACAAGTTTTCTCGGAAGTACTCTCGTGACCCTTTCAGTTTTCTGCTTTTCTTTTCCACTAGGATTCCTTTTTTGATCCACGAGTTTAAGTGAGGTAATGTCCAGAAGCTCTGTAAGCTCCCATTTCGCTACTGAATTCTCACAGCTGCATCGCGTCTGGAGCGCGATGTGCACGGCGCTGGCCTTCTGGTTCTGGTGGCGGGAGCCTGGCTGCGAGCCAGTTTCTACTACGACCACATAGGTGGCCCTTTCCTGTACTCCTGTATTCAGAACCCACTGGACGCGACCCACAGTCACCCGAGCACGAGAGAGAGAGAGAGAGAGAGAGAGAGAGAAAGGCGCACTCGGGGGCCCCAAACTCTCCATGTCTTCGTGTAGATTTACTGGGCTGAACAGAGGTGCTGGGAAGAGATCTGGCCGATGTCTGAACCCACATGTGGACCGAATTAAAGACACTACCGCTGCCCCGGCGCCCTCCCAGCAGCCCGCAGCCGCGCGCTCCGGCCCCGGTTACCTTTTGAAGACCGCGGTCTCTGTCTTGGCATCTACAGTGAGGCTGAGGGTTTCCTTCACGCCGCCGTTCATCACGGTCTCAGTTACCTTGTCTGTGCCCTCCGCGTCCTCCTCCCCGTCAGAGCTGGCCTCCATGGCCACGCTGCCTGGCGCTGAAGACAACATGGCCGCTCACCACACGCGCCCAAACCGACAAGGGCCGCGCCCCGCCTTCCGCACAGACCCAGCTGCTGCCGGGCACAGGCTTCTGAAACATGCCCGCTGGGGAGACGTCCCGTGAGCCTCCTCGGCACAGGACCGCAGGGCCCGCTGGCCTCCCCCGGCGGCCTTCCCACCGGGGCTCCGGCCCACAGCGCACGGCACGAGGGGGCCGGGCATATTCTTGCCTCCGCCCGCTCCAGCCCCCAGTGCCGAGGTTACAGTGCACTCGGTACTGTTCTCATTCAGCGTTTGTTCTTTTTAGTTGGGTCCTATTCTCCACTGGGTCCCCCTGGGTCCCTTTATTTTTCTCCTTAAGTTACTTTCCTGTGGGTCCTCGTGGATCACTTCTTTGTTCTGTAATAGGAAGCTATGCGCTACGCTGCCTATGAGCTTGGGCTCTGCGGTCACACTTGCTGAATTCACACCCCAGCCTCCACGTACTAGCTATAGAACCCTGGGGCAAGGCTTTCCTTATCTGGAAAACGGGGGTCACTAAACCCACTTGCAAAACTGAGGGATAAAATGAGGTCATCTATGGGGACTGTTTAAAAGAAAGACAAATAAAACCAGTATTAGTTACTGGTTTTATTCCTTCTCCTGCCCCTGGTTCTCGGGCCCCGCCTCCCCGCCGTCTCCTCACTCCTTTTTGTTTCCCCTCCACACACTACTCCTTCCGCCCCCTTCACCACCCCCCTCCCAGGCCCTGTTCCCAGGCCGGAAAGAGCGCAGGGCCTCTGCAAGGAACAGCGTGACAGTCCACGGGGCACCCACCCCTGACCGTTCCGACTGTTCATAAAGGCGAGAAGAAAACAAACACCCTTCCAGCCTGGAACGTGCCTGGACACACACAGGCTCCAGCAAAGCAAACTCCGAGGGACCAAAGAGCCGGGAACCAGCCGGGCCTGAAAACGCACACGACTGATTCTGGTCTTCCCACCGGGCACGCAGGCTAACATGGTCATCCTTTCTGGGCCTGTGTCCATGTCTGCATGTTGACAGGACTGACAACGTAGACCCCTTGTGCCTTCTAGAATCAACGGGCTCGGCTCTGGAATGAAGACATCATTTCTCTTCAGCACTTGCCCTGTGGATGTCAGAGCTACCTGCCTGACTTCCTGCCTCCCATGAGCCCTTGAGCCCAAACCTACTACGTGGACAGGAAAACTAAATCTGGAAAACTGTGCCCCACTCTCCGCACCCACCTTCCGGCTGTGCTCCCAGCGCGGCAGCACTGGGGGTCAGAGGGTCCATCGGCTCAGTGCTGGTTTCCATTTCCACTGGAGAATTACTCCTTAGAGAGTCTTTTGTACTTTTAGAAAGGAGAAAATTCAGTTGTTAGCAGTGGGAAACAGCCCTCAGTGACTGTTACTCACAAAACCCTTTGAGAACCCATCCGGTTTCACTGGGGCGACACGGGTGGTCGGTCACGGGCTCCGCTGGCCCAGGGGTCTAAGGGCGGAGGGGACGCGCGGCCTGGAGCCGGCGAGCGTGGGCACGCGAATGTGCGGCGGCTCAGGGACTTCTCGGAGGGGTGCGGGGAGGTTCAGAAGGCACCAGTCCCACATCTTCCCTGTGACCCCCAGGCCACAGGGCTGGGACAGCAGGGGCTCACACTGTGTGCTATCAGCCTGTCTGTGGTGCCTTTTTTTTTTTTTTCTTTTTTAACGAAATGAGCCCAGCGCTCTGAGGGCCTCAGCGCCACCTGACGAGCTGACGTGACCGGTGCCCAAGGGGTGGAGGCAGACAAGCTGCGCCAACAGCGCTCCGAGTCACCAGAGGCGCCCGGCGTCCGGTCACAGGAAGACAGCAGAACGCACGAGGGGGGCGCGCGACTGCGCAGAGCGAGGTAGAGTCGGCAGTGCAGTGACGTCCAGTGCCTCGAGGACATCTGCCACCCATCTCCCTTCTGCCCCTGCACGAGAACCTCCCGCCGGCACTGCTGCTGGGGGAAAGCCCTGCGGGGCGGAGCCAGCCACGGGGCGGAGCCAGCCCGCGGTCTGCTGAGGACCTAACCGCCGGGCCTCGGGTCTGGCCGGCCAGCAGCGAGTGAGGAGTCAACGTTGCTCGTTAGGACAGGGACAGTCACAGTCTTTCAGGCGGGGTGGGGGGTCGGGTTTCTCTCAGTAGACAGGCTCAATCCACGTTTAGCCAATCACCTAAGCCTCTCCAGCCCTGAAGTCCACGGTTAATACCCCGACGCTGGCAGATTCCTCAGGAGGGCTGTGACACGACAGGGCGCTGCCAGGTAGAACGCTACCAACAACGAGAACGACCGCCGCGCCTTCACGCCCCCGATTCACGGGGTCAGACCAGCTACAAGTGACGCACAAGTTCATGTTACGTGTCCATCTCGAGAACCTCCTGCACTTTCCCACAGCGCTCCGTACAGAGGCGCGGCCAGGCCTTCTCCGCCCCGCCCTGTTCCTACGCTCCTCCGTCCTGCCTCCCGAGGGCTCGGTGGGGCCAGCTGGGCCCCTGCAGACGGCCTCTCTGTCAGCACCGGCTATGTGTGACCTCCCGGGCCCACGCCTTCCTGGGCCACTGAGCGCACGACCAACGGCCTTTCCCGGCTCGTCCTGGATGACAGGGGGGAGGGTGGGGGCTGGTTTCCTTGAGATTCGTCGCTGTCGCCCCCATACCGATCTGTCATCTTGCCACCTCCACAAGCAGAGCCCGCAGCTGGCGTGCCACCCCCGTTCTCCTGCGGAAAGGCCCAGGGGGCTGGTGCACGTGCACTCACCTCAGGGAAGACGTGAACTCCGAGAAAGAGGCCCAGCCGGTCTCCTTAGTTGGCATTGGCTCCTCCGTGCTCCAGACGTCAGACCCGACAGAATCTAAGGGGGTCCCATGGGCTGTCTCCATGGGGACATCAAAGTTGGCTGACCAGTTGGGTGCTGCAAAGAGGGGAAGAATTTCATTTTGGGAATATTTCAGTAGTTTAATGGAATAAATAGTTTAACGGGATACAAGATACATTAAAAAAAAAAAAAAAAAAGACTCGCAACGACACAAGGACCACAGCGGTGCGAACACGACGCTCTAATATACCGCCGGCAGCAGTGGATACAGCCCGGTCACATGGGGGCACGTGATAACATCCATCCTATCATGAAACCGTAGCTTTCCTTTAATCCCTGAATTCTCATTTCTAAGGCTTTTCTCCCCATAGGAATTCCACATGAGGCCACGACTTCCGGCGCTTCAACGGAGCACCTTCCAGCCAAGCCTCCGCGATTCCAAAGTGTCGGGGCACACGCTGAACCCTGGGGGTTGCAGCTTTCTAGAAGTGTGCTGTGGCCGAACCAAGAAAGAAGGCGGATGCAGATTTCTACGGAAATGCTGATCCCGTGAACGATCGGACATGACAGTGGCCGGAACCTTCCAGAGCGCAAAGCGACTCTAGAATGTAAAAAGCTTCTTTGGGTTGAGTTCCATGAAGTTCGTCACTGAGCTGTGTCCCCCGCTAAGAAACACGAACACGGGGGTGTGAAATAGTTTCTCTCGATCAACAACTAACAGACACCGCAGGAAGAGAAGGAAAACATGAGGACGCCAAGCCGCGTCTAGAACACGCTCATCTCCTCCTTCTGACGGACGGGCCGGGATCACACGAACACCGGGAGGAAGACGCAGGAGGAGGAGCGCACAGCCACTCCCTGTGTGATCTCTGCAGCTCTGCTGTAACCCCAGTTACTCCAAAACAGAAAGTTGTATAAAAAAAGCAATAGGTTGGCGATTCAGCTGCTGATTAATCAACGGGAGACTTTGGCCGCTTCCCAATCCAGATGTGGCCCCACTCCGCACCGTCCGTGGCCTCCTGGCAGTCCCCTGGGGCCGGCACGAACACAGGACGGCCAGAAACGCCTATCTGGGCACAGCATCCCTAAACCCTTGGAACTGAATGAAGTCTTGGTGCACTGAAGCCGAGGCTGGAGACCTGGGACACCTGGAGGGGCGACCGGCCCCAACCCCGCAGCCCGCCCCCACCAGAGGGGAGCAAATCACGAAGGGCCAATGATTTAATCAGCGCGAGGACCTGATGAAGGGTCTGTAACAACTCAGACTGGAGGGCTCAGCCCGCCACACTGTGTGAACAGAGATCCTGTGCTCGGGACCCTTCCTGACCGCGTCCCTGCCTCACTCCCCACCTGACTGCTCCCATCTGCCTCCTTCACCATATCCTCACCGTGCTGCCTGCCAGCGGCGCGCACCGAGCCCGCAGGCCTGGTTCAGCACCACCTCCTCAGACGCGTCGCCTCGGGTGAAATCTCGTCTGTGTCCTTGCTCTCCTCGCACACCGCACCGCAGGCCTGCGAGCTCCCCAGAATCTGCCGCAGTCCCCCCAGGTCCTCAGGAGACCCTAAGCCCCGGGACGCAAGTCTGGGGTGTCCTGCACCTGGCACACGCTCGGGACTGGACAAAGGCGGATTTGAAGTGAATTACAGACAGAAAACGCCACCGGAAGACAGTGAGCTGGGAGAGCTCTCCCCTGCGGCCCTCGCTCGCTGGGTCTGCACCGTGGGGGTGTGCTGGTCCCCGAGGGCCCCCCGCACTGCGGGGTGCAGTTCATCCGAGGCCCAGAGAGATTCGGCCTCCATGGCGGAGCACGCAGAGGCCTCCCGGGGAAGCGGGGCCCTGCCGGCCCCGGGAGCCCCGGGAGCAGTCCACGCGGCCCCCACAGGAACAGCAGCCTGCACTTTCAGATGGCAAGAGCAGTTGTTGAAGGGCAGCTGCCACGAGTCTTCTTAGCAAGCAAGCAGTAAATACACGCTTGGGCTGGACAAGTTCAAGGGCCACGGGCTTCATAAACAGACTGAAGCCCCCATTCACATCGTGCCGGCTCTCAGGGGTCTCCCTCAGCACAGGCATCCCTGATTGTGCAGACACAGCGCCCCCTCATCTCTGCCCAGTCTGTGCGGTCTCCCTTCTGCCGGGCACCCAGAGGCTGGAGCTCCGGGTCCTCTGGCTCCTTCCTTCAGGCCCTGCGCCTGACACTCAAACCTCCAAGGGGGCTCACAGGACCGCATTTCAACCTAACTCCCGAGTTCTAAACTACGCCTGTTTCTGCCACGCAGAGACCGATGCAGAAGGACAGCGACTTACGCTCATTCACGTCCACCTCCATCTTATCCTCTGCGCCGGCACCGCTGGCTTCCAACAGGTCCTGTTTCGCTCCGTCTTCCTCCTCAGAGTCTGTACTTTCTTCACTGTCTGTACTCCCCGAGCTAAGGGGAAGAGAGAAAAAAAGACCAGAATAGTTAACGATGCCTATCAGTCACCAGCGAAATCCAGGAAGTCCTGAAGGTCATCCGAGAAGAAACAACCGCACACAGCTTGTCTCGATCATCCCTGCCTGTGAGCGTGGCCCCCACCGCCCCCGGCCCTGCTCCCGGCCACCCCGCCGGCGTCTGGGCTCCGTGGCTTCGAACAGGGTGCAGAGGCAGCTCACGGTGGCACTGCCCCCGGCCCAGGTGCTGCGTGCCATCCGCATGCCGCCCCACCACTCACACAGCGCTCCTGGAGGGTCTCTTCCCACCGGTCATTATCCAGGGCCCTCGAGTCCTCCACGGCCCGCACGGAAGCCCCACGCCGGACCCGGACATGCAGATGTCCTCCTGAGTCTGCACGCCATCCCTGCCTCTTACCAGTGTCGTCACAAGAGCAAAAGTGCTTAATTTTGGCAAACTGGAGCTTATGAAAATTTCCTTTCATGCATGTGCTTTTGCTGTCGATCTTAGAAATCCTGCCCCAACCCAAGGTCATGAGGATCTTCTGTAGAAGTTTTATAGCCTGATGTGTCACATTCAGGTCTGAGATCCACTTCGAGTTCCCGGACTTGGCACACAGATGTTCACCTGTTCTAGAACTGTTTGCTCAACAGACTACTCTTTCTCCACTGAACTACCCTTGCACCTCTGTCAGGTCGGCTGTCACCACACCCAACAATCTGTACCCCACTCCGTCCCTGACCTGCTCCGTCGCTGTGATCACGCAGTCGCGGTGATTGTATTCTGGAACCACGTCCTGTCAGCGCTCCAATTCTGTTCTTTGTGAAGGTTGTTCTGGCTCCCTGAGCCCCTCTGCGTTCCCTTATGAATTTAAGCGCCCGTGTGTCGACCGTCCCCAGGAAGCCTACCGTCACTGCCCTCGAGACTGCACGGGCTCCAGACCAGTCCGGGGAGAACTGGCACTTGAACAGCACTGAGCTCCAAATCGTAAACCCTGACCAGCTCTGGATCTCTCCCGGCTGTCTTCACTGTCCTGTGATTCTCAGTGTCCAAGTCTTGGCCCCCGTGTCCATTACCCTTGCGTACTTCGTATTCTGATACCACCACGAACAGGACTGGTCAGTGAGGTCGGTCCTACCGGTCTGCTGCGGGACAGAGAAGTCCTTTCAGGCTGACGGTGTACATGCGATCGGGCCAAACCGGCTCAGTTGTTCTAACAGCCTTTCCATAGATTCCAACGACTCTTCTACACGGCAGTGACTGCTGTCTGTGCAGAAACACAAGGTTCCCCTTCCCTCTCCAACCCAGACGGCTTTCCCTTCGACTTGACTTACTGCACGGGCTAGAAGCCCCGGCAACAGTGGCGAGAAGCCACGGTGAGAGCAGGCATCTTCCATCTGGTTCCTGATCTGCGGGGGAACTGGTCACGTTTTATCACACGACCCCCTGCAGGTTCACCGTAGAAGCGGTAATCGGGTTAAGAAAGTTCTACCTCCAGGTTGCTAAGAATTCTTAGCAGGCACAGACGTTGGGGTCAGCCGCACGCTTACTGATAGCAGCACTAGAATGGCCTGGTCATGCCCCCTTTGATTTCCTCACTAACCCACCTGTTATTTAGTTGCCATGTATTTGGGGATTTTCCAAAGATCTTTCTGTGACTGGCTTCCAACGGAATTCAGAGAACATACTTTGCAGGACTTGAACCCCTAGGATCTTACGAAGACTTGCTTTATGACCCGGAACAGGATTTCTCTTGGTGTAAATATGTCCCGTGCGCCGGACGGTCCAGCCTCTGTGCTGTCGCTGGCTCAAGAGCCTCGCGCTCGTCCCTCGGGGCCGTGCTGGCCGGTGGCACTAGGCGCTGCGCACCTGGCAACCACTGACAGAGGGAGTGCAGATGCGCGACGGCGACCGCAGTGTGTCTGCTTCTTCGCCGCTGTGCCAGTTTCTGCCCTGAGCATTCTGAAGCCCCGTCATCAGGGGTGAGGCATTTAGGACTGTGACATCGTCCTGAAGACTTGACCCCTTGATGACCTTTTCTTTACGCCTTTCCTCTGAATTCCGCTTTATTATTAAATATGCAGACCCTCTACCTTTTCTTTCAGCCCGTCTGTGTCTGTATATTTAAGTTATTTCTCTGAGGCAGCATATGTTTGACCTTTTTTTTTTAATCCAATCTGAAACCTCTTCATTTTAACTGAGGTTTTGAAATCACTTATTTAATATTACTTAATGAATCCTCAAACGGTTGCCTCGGGTTATTATTATCCTACTGCTATTAGTTTTCTGTGTGTCTCAGTTGCCTTTTATTTCTTTGCCGTGTTTTTAGATTTTTTTTAATTTAACTTCCTTCGTTGGCTTAGTAACTAGAACTCCCTTTTGCTGCTCACTGGTTGCTTCGGGGTTTACAACATACTCCACAACTTCCCGGTCTACTCGCAAGTGATACCACAGCCCCAAACGGGAAACCCCGATGTCCAGTAGCAGGAACGCGGATAAACACACCCACCCACCGGCGGGCGGTAGGTCCGTTGTACGGACCACTACTCAACCATAAAACAGAACGAACTACTGAGATGTCACCCACATGAATGACTCTCAATTATGCTGAGAAGAAGCCACATAAAATATATAATGTGCAATGTGATTTACATAAAACTCTAGAAAAGACAAATCCTTCTAAAGGAACAAAGAGCAGATGGGGGAAGACAATTTAAGGGCACGAGGAAACGACTGCGAATGATGGAGAAGTTCACGATCTGGACTGAGGAGACGGCTTCATGGATGTATTCCTATGTCCAAGCTTACTATACGCTGTATAATCTGAATAATGACAGTTTTCTACATGTCAGTTACATCTCAACTGAGCTGTTAAATAATAAACAGTCGCCTTTTCTCAGCGTCCTGTGTTCTGTCAGGGCACTGGCTGTCACGTCCCAGGATGCCACCTTCCCCGCCAACTCCACCGCCCCTGGTCTCGACAGAGGGTGTGCCGCGGGGGCACCCCGGTGCGGTGTGGCCACGGCCTGCTGCCCCAGGGTCAATGGTAGCAGGCACTGGCCACTTAGTGAATTCGCTCAACGTGAGGCCTGAAATTTCATAGCAAATGGTGACAAGTAAGTTTGGGGGTTTATCTTAAAAACAAAAAAACAAAACAAAATAAAACAATCACCATGAAGGTATCTGTCTCTGGCGTCCTGGTGCTGGGGCTGCAGCGGCCTTGTGATTACAAAGTAACGAGCCAGCATGCAGAAGACGGCAAGGCGGGCATAAAGAGAGAAGCTGGGTTTAACGACCTTCAACAGCTACAGATCGTGAGACAAACCCCCCTTTCCTGTGTGCAAGCCCCGGGGGTCTTCCGTAGCCCGAAGCATACGCCTCCCTTGGACACACAACACGGCCGCCGGGGCGCAGAGACAGGCGGGGGCTGGCGCACCGCACCTGGCAAGAGGAAGGCCTGGGTGGTGGGGCCGAGGCGGGAGGGGCCGCACTCTTCACTGTATATTCTGTTTTCTTCCAGTTGTTTACCAGACGGACATGTTACTTATTAAAAATAAATGAACTAAAAACGAGAGTTCAGCTGCTCCTCTCCCAACCAAGGAGAAGGTTCTGGCGACGGACACTCGGGTAACAAGAACTCCGTGTTCTCGTGCCAGAGCGACAGAAACAAATGAGGAAAAAAACCCAAGGGGACTGATCGCAAAGGGCCGTTGCTGGCAGGACCCACCTCCCCAAGCTAGACTAACTTTGAGAGATAGCTTCTCGCTCCCTCGGGGAACCCTCCCGTCTTCCGCTGCTGTGGGCGTCAGCGGCGAGGGGACGTCCGTCCAGGGTGCCGTGCGCCACTCCTCGGCACTGCCTCTTGCTCAGGAGAGGCGGCACCAGGGCGCCTCCTGACTCGGCCTCAACACCCCCAGAGATTTCAAGTCCGTCACCAGACCTGTCCACGCCCCCGTCACGGGGGAGACAGGGGTCCCGGCACCACCTCGCGTCGGGCAGCAAGGGCACGACCGGTCACGACAGAAGCATGAGTCTCTGGTCAAACACGCGCGCCTGCCAAGGTCACGGCGCGCGCCTCCCACCAGCACGGGTGCCCCGCACGGGGACTGCGGCCCCGGGATGAGCGCCTTCACCTGGACCGTCGCTGGGAGTCCGGCGCGAACGCGATGTGCTTCTCCTCCCAGATGTCCTCCTCATCAGAGCCGCCGTCGTCAAACTGCTGGATCCGTTCCTTACAACAGGCTTCGAACAAGGCGATGTTTCCCTAGAGAGACATGAGAGGGCGACAAAGAAACATACTTAGAAACCAAGTCATTTTCTCCAGAAGTTATCAGTGTGAACTGCATCCTCGTTTCCCACACACCAAGACGGGACGTACGAGTGTGCGACGTCGGCCTCTGCGGAGCAACAGCAAGGTCCCCCCAAAGGACTCGATGCAGAACCAGCCGCAGAAGCCCACGCGGCTTCCCGGACCCCTGCACCCGGTGAAGCACCGCGTCAACTCCAAGAGCTTCCCTGGGCCCCCCCCCCCCCCCCCCCCCCCCCCCCCCCCCCCCCCCCCCCCCCGAGACACAGCCCTAGATCTGCCCTACAGGGAAGCAACCCACACTTCCTCTGCTTTTCACCCCTCTGGCCAAGCAGCGACGGGCATCGGGAGCCCAGGCGGGAGTTCCTACCTCGTCACGGGAGCGAATGCACCAGGGTCTCTCGTGCTCATCAACATGAAAATCAAGACTGTGCCCACTCAGATGACACTAACCCCACGTCACTGGCTGAGGGGCTGACTGGGTGTCAGAGCCCTGTCTGGGGATGACGAGCCGGCCCTGATCTAGCCCAAGTGCCTCTCCTGGTGACGCACATCTGAAGCGAAAGGCCGGTGGCTCAAGTCAAAACACACTCTCTGAAGCTAAAGGTCTGGCCTGCAACACAAGGGACCTGGTGGGATCGGTCCCGTCACATCCTGAGCCAGGGCTGCAGACTCACGTGCCCACAGGGACCATGCAGGGGGTGGGGGAGAGGAGTAATGCCAGCCTAAGGTGAGTGCCCTGGGGCACAGGGGGTGCCGGGGCACAGCGCAGCCCCACACAGGCTCTGACAAATCCCAGACCCCGCCGTCCGCCTCTCACACGTCCTGCTGCTCAGGAAACACGGATACTTACACTTTCGTTTGTATTGAGAGTGAAGTTGATGTCTGATACTCGATCAAAAGAAACACTGTAAACAAAATGTGAGTACCGGGATGGTTAATTACCTGCAGACTGACAGAAACACAAGGTACAACATTTTCCAAATGTAAAGTATTTACAGGGGCATTAAAATCTCCACAGCTAACACAGCAGCAAAAAGGTGCCTGCGTTAAATGGCGCCTCTTCCCTGGGTCCTAAGACAGAAGGAGGGGCGGGGCCTTGTAAGGCAGAAGGAAAGCACCCTCGGAGGCCTCCTACAAGAGTTTTAACGCCCATGGCAAGAGCCGTGGCTCCAAGGCCACACTTCCACAACCAAGAAAACGGTTATTTGAAAAAAAGAAAACAAGTCAAAACATGAAAAAGTACCCAAGGGCTGTCAGACTAAGCTCTCTCCAGGGATGGCCAAATTCATACAAACCCTATAATATGGCATCATCAGCAGGAAGGCAAGGGTGAAAGAACTCAAGAGACTGTGAAACATAATTTTTTGAGTAAGTGAGATTCTTACTCATTTATTTTGGAGAAAGAGCATGAGCAGGGGAGGGGAAGAGGGGCAGAATCTCAAGCAGGCTCCATGGCCAGCATGGAGCCCAATGTGGGGCTCAATCTCAAGACTGTGAAATCATCATTTGAGTGGAAGTTTAGAGTTGTTGGACCCTTAACGGCCTGAGCCACCCCGGCGCCCTAGAGTAAGTGTAATTCTTGGATCTCCTCTAATCCATCGTTATCCCAAGCACCCAACATAAATTTAAAGGGCCTGGCTTCCCAACTGGTAACATTTGCTGAGAGCAGAGATGGGCCGGCACGGAGATGCGCGAAGGGGGCCCACGGGCCCTGGTACCAGTGCTTCTGTGGCACAGACCCGACCCCACGTGAACAGGTGGTATAGACCCGACCCCACGTGAACAGGTGGTATAGACCCGACCACAGCGTGAACAGGTGGTATAGACCCGACCACCACGTGCTCATTTTACATCTTGGGGGGCTGAAGCCCCCTTGGGAGGCACCTGCGCGGCTGCAGCAGGGCCTTGCCACCCTGGGGGACCGCTGCCGGGCACAGCCACCGGAAGGGGCAGAGCTGTGACCAGAGCTCCCGGGCAAAGCTCAGTATAAATAGCAGCAAGCCCGCGCGAGAGGCCGTGGCAGGGGTGCCCCGCTCGGTGGGAGGGGTGCTCTCATCTACACAGCCCTCCGGTGGCTTCGGTGCCCGACAGGCTGGGACCGCAGGGGCACCCTGGGGGGCAGGCTCGTCCCCACCTGTGAACCCCGGGGCACCAGGCGTCTCCCTAAAAGCAGGAGTGCACGAGATGGGGGCGGGAAGACATACTCACTTGCCAATGTCATCCTGATCTGCGAACTTCTCATCGTTGAAGCCAAACTGGTCAATAAAATTGGACGTCATTTGTTGCATCTGATAATCAGAAAAGGCCTGGCAACCCCAGGGCCAGTGACAGTGATATAATGATTCTAATGACATTCTATATACGATCTGCCCACTTGTGTTCCAGAAACTGTCTTATTTACACAGCCTTAGGGCTTAAAAAGTTGGTGTGTCTAAGAAAACAATCAAATAATTTCAGACACAATTTACCCAAAAAAGGACATGTTTGGAATTTGGCCCGCAGGTCCTTCTAACGCACACGTCTCTACAGGAAACGTTAACGACCACTCTGCCCTCCATCGAAAGCTATCTTCAGAGGGAGGTCTGGGTTAAGTTCGAAGAGGTGATCAAGTGACAAGTGACAGTCTGAAATTATAAGATGTATCAATCACTTGTGGACACAACCAACCTTAACCTAAGATCCAGTAGGTGGTGATCCCCCCCCTTCCCCCACCCACCCCAGCGCCCCCAC